>CM022955.1:36867689-36951254 GCA_012931725.1 Litsea cubeba | reverse complement strand
ACAAAATCTATTCAAGAGTTGATCCATGATCTACAACAAAAACCCCCAAAAGAAACACTCGAAAATCACTATTTTGGTCACCCAAAATCCCCATTTCAAAAATGGTTTAAAAGTTAGGGAAAAGGGTTTTTTTCATGAGCTATATAAACTCCATGGAAGAGATGGTTTCAGCTCTTACCTGGATCTATCCAAAAAAAGAGAAACAAAGAATAAGGCGAAGATTTAGTGGGATCTTCCAAAAAATTGCAGCAATAGAAAGCTTGAGATGAGAGGAAAAAACACGTGTTTAGATTTGCGAATGGAGCTTCCTAGCCATGAGATTCAAGAGGAAGAGGTTTGGGAAAAAGGGGTTTTCACTTCCTTGCCCTAGGTCAAAAGAGTTGTAGGAAAAAGTGAAATGGAATGGAAAAGGAAGGAGATGATTTAAAGTAGTGGAAAGTGGGACCCATTAAGCTGAAACTTAAAATAGATAAAACATGGTCTTGCGAGCCCCGAACGAGATCGACGAAGAAGGATAAAATGACCCAAAAAAAATCTATTTTTTGAAAAGTATAAATTTGACAAGGTTTGAGAATTCGAGATTTGTGTCCAAATTTGGTGTGAAAAGTCATTTTAACCCTTTTGGGCCAAACCATTCAAATGAAATCAAAATCATAATAAAAATCGAAGAAGTAGTATGACCTCCCTTCTTACACGTGCACTCAGGGCGTCCCTGAGCGTGTCTGACTAAAACTAAATGTTCTCAAAATTCCCAAAGCTAGGTCCAAAACTAAGTCCAATCATGATCTAACTCAACGATCACTAAAACCCACTTAAGACTAAACACCCACTATTTAGTACTAATCGAGTTGGACTGGGTTGGGATCTAACACATGCTATGAGAGACATCAAAGTTTTAACAAAGCATGAAACCATTATGATATGAAAGTTAAAAAAAAACTTGGTTTGGATCTAAATGAAGAATCCAAAACAAGAAAGCAATCAAAGTAAGATACATGTAATGATTCAACAAAACATAGTTATCATGCTAAATTTGATTTACCAATAATTTAAACAAAGCATATAACATATGATGTGGAAAAGCAAAGCCTACTTAGAGATTTCACTCAATGAATCCAAGCTTAGCTTTCCAAATGATCCACTAACCTTTCTTAGCTCATTCTCCTTTCTTCGGACTTAATTCCCTAAAGTGCCTTAAAGTTGGTTCAAATCCTAATGAATAGCTCAATTTATAGCAAAAATAAGGCTCGAACGGCTCTCTAATGGATAGTGTTTCGGCTACCATTGCAGCTGGCCGAATTCCCAACGGCAAAAATTATAATGCTGTGCCTGTTTGGCTAGCCGAATAGCCTGTGAATTTTTCGCATTTTACAGTTTTTTTCACCTTATGGATTGGCTGGCCGAATGCTAGCAAATGACCTTTGGCTAGCCGAATGCTTGGCAGTGTCTCGGCATAAAATGCTCAAATTCAAAGCTCTAAAAACCTAATAAATAAGCCATAAGTCTATGATTTTAAGGGCTATCTCTTGGTTGGTTTGGGGTCCCATTTTCCCATATTATGATTTTTCAAAGTTTTATCTGTGGGAACTCATGGGCCATGGAATCATGCTAAGATTCATGTTTAAATCAATATAAAGGTGTTTTCAAAGCATGAACCTAAATGCCTAAGATGACTTGAAAATCTAGGTCCAAAGGCTAACAAAATTAAAAAATCTTCTTTTCAAAGATTAATGCATCTAAGTTTAAAATACAAAACATGCATGTAACACAAGTGCTGTGAAAATCATGAATTCAATTTTTCCAAAAACAATGCTCATGTGAAAATTCAAATGATGATAACATGATAACGCATCCATCAAATTGCAATACCCCAAAATCCCTAACAAATACTAGAGCCTTTGGGTTATAGGCATATGTAATTTGTAAAAGTCAAGCTAGTTTACTTGTTCCTAGGTGTCTAATAAAGGCCATGAAATGAACCCTAAAAATAGTAAATTTTTTTAAATAGTGAAAATAGCAATTTCTTTGTTTATCTAATGATCACCCCTCAAAAATATAAACTATAGTTGAAGTCGTTCACCATTGTAGAGAAATATTCTCCCACTAGCTACAACATATGCTTATGCAGTCCAGCTCCATGGGACCTGTTTGGGCCCACCATTAATTAGTATAAGCCTTTTACACTCTCATCGCTAGGCCTAATTCCACTCTCATCGCTAGAGCGCCCTTTTACTGATGATATATAAGGGTACCTATATATCATCAGTATGTAGGGTGTCTATGGTCTAGGTTGGGTCAAGCTGAGGAATATTAAGGCCTAGCCCAGCTTCTAAACTCTAGGCCATAGCTAGGCTTGAGCCACAACTAGCCTTAACTAAACATTAAGGCTATTAAGTCTAGGGCTACAATGATCTGACGGCGTTGATTTTTTTTTTGGTTGACACTTATCCATGAGGGGATCTTTCCATTTACCCCATCCCGACCAATAAGGTGGCATCTAAGTGGTCTGTATGACCCCCACCCTTAATTACATATTTAAATACTATTAGTTATAATCAAGGTTAAGTAATTATGTGTAGTTTTTACTTAGACAGGTTCACCATTAATTAGTTTGGTGTGTTAGGGTAGAGGTCGGGTCAATTCGAAGGTCATAAAACCCGGTTTGGTGACATAAAAGGATCTAGTCGGAATCTTGGAAAAAGTTGAAGGGTATTTCGAGAATTTCATAAATATGTCAATTTTGAGTCCATTGGATAGATAAAATCATTTAAATTTTTTTAATAGAACGTACCCATTCGACTTCCAAAAGTCCTTCATTTCATCAAATTGCTTTTTACTTAAGTCAGAATTTGGTTGGCATTTCCGGATTTGTTACCTATATAAAGTCAACACCTCTTCCGGCTAGGGGTGTAAAAGAAAATCGAAAAACCGTCTAACTGAACCGAATCGTGGTTAATAACCGTGCTTCATAGTTCGGTTATTTTTATGATTATTGAAATCGAAAACCGTGCTTCACGGTTCGGTTACGATTTTTGTCTCAACTCGCGGTTATTAACCGAACCGATTCATTAACCGCAGTTCGGTTAACCGTGTTTCCAAAACAACACGGTAATCAAACCGTTTCGTTAATAAGAAAAAAAAACTAAGGCCTTAATGAAATTGTTTCTTTTTTTTTACAATAACATATTATGCCATTCTCTAACTATGTTTTTTTTTTGTTTTTGTGCACTTAAGTTTGAATTGGTAATGGCAAAATTTTCATAAATTTTTTTTATTGACAATTAACAGTACCGACTGTTAACTGCGGTTAACCGCAGTTCGGTTTTTAACGGTTTTTCACGGTTCTATTACAATTATAGTTTTTCAAAAGCCAAATATCGTGAAACACGGTTCGGTTAACGACTTTCCCAAAAATGAGCGGTTAACCGAACCGTTACACCCCTACTTCCAGCCATTTTCTCTCTTCTCTTATTGCTTTTTCACCTTTACTCTTCCTCCGTTCTTCTTATTGCTTAAGCCGTCCATAACTTGAGATCTAGATCTCCGTTTGCTTCACCGAATGTGCCATCACCTTCGTAGACACGCCGTCTCTGCTGATTACTTTTATTTTATTTTTTTATCTTTGGGATGCCCATTTTTCATCAATCACAACCCTATTAAGCCCATTGAGCTAACTCTTAGATACTTTATTAGGATAACATTTTGCCAATGGGTCCTAAGTATTGAAACCTCATCCCAAGTCTTGATTGGGCTTTGATTTTAGGCCTCTTTTGGAGGGCCATTTGGGGGTTGCTAGGTTCTTTATTGGCAATTCTTGGGTTATGGACAAAAACTTAAGTACAAATAGAGTTCTGATTTTATTTCTTGGTTCTAGACTATAACGTTGATCAACATGTTGATTGGAAAAGAAAATTAGGGACTTTCTGAAGAATCTCAAGGTACACGGTCAAGTAGAGAAGGCAAGACAGAACCTCATCTCGATCGACCAAACCAAAGTTGGGTTGAGCGAAAGGCCTCGCCATCTCTGTGATTTCAAAGACAAAACCTTAGTTTGGTCGACCCAACTTGAGTCAGGTTACCCGCCTAGCCTGGAAACTTACCTTTTTTTTTGTCTCTTACCAGTTTGAGTCCTAATCCGTTTTGCCAACCCATTGCACGACTCAAAATCTATTTAAAGCTCTTCTTTGCAACCCCTAGAAGAGTATTCTCTCTATCCAAAACCTAGAGCACCCATAGGAGATCTTTGGGAGAGTTCAACAACAGATATGACTTGTTTGTTCAAATAGACTTTTTCTTCTACTATTGCCTAGTTGATTGAAGCATCTTGAAAGGCATCAAGGTGAGTTGCTGATTTAAGTAGGGGCGAATAATGAACGGCGAGTCGTCGACAAGAAGAACTATAGTCCTTAGGATGAGTTCAACTTGGGAATGGCCCTGTGAGTATATCTTGAAACTTTTCAAGTTATTAGTGCTTGGTTTTTTCCTTGGACTGGGTGAAAAGGTCTCGTGGTTTTTTCCCATTTTGGGTTTCCCCTGTGAAAAAATTCCTGTGTCTTTTGGTGTGTTTTTTATTGGTTAGATTTATTTAACTTTTCATAGAATTTCATATTAGAAATCTATTGGGACCTAGACTCATAGCAGTCTTAGGGATTTTGTACCAAGAGAGGCTTCGCTGAAATTGAATGGTTTTGTTGGTGAATCAAGATCTTAGAAAACTCAAGGCAAGTAATCAATTTGGATTCCATTAAATGCATGAAAGAAATTTTGTTGATTCTCATGTATGCCACTAATTATGCTTAGTTACCTTGAAAGCTCATGACCATGCGTTAATTTTGTTAGTTCTTATAATTGGGTTGATGTTGAGTTATGCGTAGGAATTATACCCTCAAAAATGGGCAAAAGATCCTAAAGAAGTGGGCCAAAAGGGGAGAAAGCACTCAAAAATAAAAATTCTGTAGCACAATCTGGACGGTACCTATCAGGGCCATTGAACACTAACCATGAGCTATTGTCAGACCAGAGGAAGTGGCACGTGGCTAGTAGTCGTGGCATCGAGGAAGTTGTGTCAAGAACAACTACAGTCTTTAGGTTGACGTACTAACTGGGTTAAAGGAGCTGTGGGTATATCTTGTACCCATTCAATAGTAATTGATTTTTTTCGATCGCGATTTTCTTCCGGAAAGGGTTTTCCACGTTAAATTATGTCTGTCTTCTTGTGGTGATTGATTGGTAGATATATTTTATTACTCTATCTTGTTTGGTTGTTTACATCCGTTGTGCAACGGTTATTAGACTAGCTAAACTTTCAATTGGTTTTAAAAGGGTTCAATGTTAACGAGTGTAAAGGATATGGACACGTTGCTAGTTACTGTGGAAATAGAAAATCTAAAAGAAGGCTTTGAATATACAACTTGGGAAAATCAAACTTCTGATGAGGATGATGAAAATCCTGAGTCTGACATGTCGGACACTAGCAAAGGAAAGTTTATTGCTTTCTGGCCTCTACATGTGTTGCCACTTTACATGTTTCTTCTGATAATGAAACTGATTAAGATGATACTAAGTTAGAGGAAGAACCAGATTGGAGAATTGAGTATGAGAAACTTTCAAGATGACCATGAAGATGGTTAAGGTGAATGAAAAAGTTTCTATCAATTGGAAAGCGTTTGAAGAGCAGAATTCATCTTTAAAAGCTAAACTTGCAGAAGCACTTGCAAAAGTATAAAAAATTGGAGGATGAAAATAACAGATTGGCTGTCAAACTGATTGCAAAATCACAAAATTGTGACTTACTTGATTCTGACATGAAGTCTTTGAAAGCAGAGAATAATGATTTGAACGGAAGACTCAAGATGGTTTTGTCTGAGTTACATACTGCTCAAGCTTCATTGAATATGATGAACACTGGATCGAGAAAATTAGATGTCATTTTGTGCTTTCGAAAGGCATACATTGACAAGCATGGCATTGACTACGCTGATGGGGCATCCTTATCCACTGCCAAAGGTGCAAACTATTTTGTTAAAAATTCAATTGTTACTAATCCTGTTGTTAGGGTTGTACACAAGACTCCGAAGAAGAAGAATGCGTCCCGTCTTGAACGTATTCCCACTTGCCACCAATGTGGAATTAAAGGATACATTCAACCCCATTGCGAGAAGCTGCGAAGTTTACCTAATCAAGTGCAATAGAAAAAAATAGAAGTTTGAGCTAAAAAAATTAAAACGAAAGTTGTATTGGTCAAGAAAGAAGACCTCTCTTTTGTGTTGGTATACACTTTACTGAAATGCCTAAATTTACAAATTTGTGTATCTAAGCCTTTATCACCCCTGATCTTGCAAGATCAAGCCCCCACCCTAGTACTGATACGAAGATAATGTTGGAGGGGAGTCAAAATTGAGGGGAGCTGCTGCATCCAAATTGACAGAAGTTGCATGATGATATTTGTCAATTATGGATAAAAACGAGGACTACAACAAAAATCATTTTTTCGCGTCAAATATTCCGCGACGTTTTAAAATTTTGTCGCTAAATATTGTTTTTCGCGACGAAATATTCATCTCGTCGCCTAAAAAAAAAAACGTAAATTATTTAGCGACGATAATTTTCAATTGTCACTAAATATTGTCGCAAAAAGTTTTGCGCCAAAATATGGTGTTGGCGCCATAAGAGGTAAACTTTTCCCGACGAAACTATTTATTTGGCGACATGTTATTTTCGTCGGTAAATCATTTACTCTATTTTTTATTAAAAAAATTTTGCGACAAAAATATATCGTCGCAGAATTCCTTAAAAATAATCCGCGGCAAAATTATTTCGTCGCGGAATACATTAAATTTTCGGATGGCGCCATCCGTCTTCGCGGGTCATTTTTTTGCCTTACTCCCTCCCCCATGCGATACTTACTCCTCCCCTTTTCTCTCTCTTTCATTTCTCTCCAAGAGGTTTTCTTGCAGAGGATTTCTTCTTCTTCATATCTCAATATCCGAAGAAGGTACGTTCTATCTCCTCTTTCTTTTATTCTTCTCATCTACTGATATCCTCTTTCTTCCCATCTCTTATCAAGAAAACCCCATAAAAGGGGCTTTTCATTCATATGCTGGAATTCGATTCTCTGTTGAAATCTTATTGTATATTGCAACTCCTAAAGTTGTATTCTATTTTCAAATGAAAAGGAAGCATGGAGATTTTTAGATTGAAAGAGAAAGCCCTTAGGCATCTTTGTGGATGCCGATTTTCTATGGCATTTCGTTTCTTCTACAGTGATTTTCTTTTCCTTTGAAAATAGAAACCTAATGACTTGATTTTTATGTAGTCTTAGTTTCCATTGCTTGTGTAGGATCGATTAGAAAAATAATCTACCTTTTGGGGGTTCAAATCTGCATTCTGAGAGATTTGCAAAAAAATGATTTCATATCAAAAAATGGGTTCAAATCTCCATTGCTTGTGTGACTGCTATCAGAAGAGACTGATTTTTTGGTTTTGCCATTTATGTGGGTGTTATTGGTTGCATAAAGGGATTATAGGGTCCACTACAAAGTAGCAAAAAATATTCTTTTAAACAATGGCATTGTTAATGGTTTCTTCTTCTTCTTCTTCTTCTACTTTCTTGATCTCTTTTTTTTTTTATGTTCTCTCTGCTGGGTTTGGGGCTGGGGTGTCGATTGTTGGGGAGTGGGATGGAGCAAGGTTTCTGCAGGGATGGGTTGCTATGGGAATGGGTCACCGATGGGGATGGGTTTGTGAAAAAAAAAACTCAGAAAAGCAACAATATATATATAAAAACAGAGCTGTACATTTCTTGTTCTTCATCTTTACTCTGTAGTAAAGAAGGCTTTGTTCTCCTCAGTCCATGAGGTGTGGATGCTTTGCAGAGTGCAGAGTGCAGAATCGATCGTGTCTTCCATCAAGGAAAGGGTGGCATTGCTTCCTGATTTTTCCCTTCATCCAACAATACATGGGCCTGCAATGTCTTGTGCTCTCTTCTTTAAATGGCCAAAACTAAAAGGTTCCCAAAGAAGTAGTAATAGGAAAACTTGCAATTTTCCATCTTTGAGATATTTGATAAGTACCTAATTATTAAGCAATTAGAGACTTAATTGCCTTTCCATCACCTTCATTCGTGTTTAATTCCGTTAATTACATATAAGTTTGCACGAATATTGGTTTTTGTTCAATTGCAGAAATTTGATGAAGAATGAAGCTTCTGGAGGATGAATGGATCAAGTAGAGAGTAAAGAAACTGGTCCCCATCAGTCAACCGCAAGTCCTACCGGTAGAAGTGACTGATTTTCCAGCAGAGAGTGCAGACAGGAGATTTTCATCTGTCAACCGCAAGTTCTACCGGTAGAAATGACAGATCCTGAGAATTTCATCAGTCAACCGCAATTTCTACCGGTAGAAGAGGCTAATATTCCAGCCGAGAGTTCAGACACAAGGTCCCCACCTGTCAACCGGTATTTCTACCGGTAGAAATGGCTGAACTTGAAATTTCCATCAGTCAACCGCAATTTCTACCGGTAGAAGAGGCTGAAATTGCAGCAGAGAGTTTGGACACGAGGATTCCACCTGTCAACCGGTATTTCTACCGGTAGAAATGGCTGAACTTGAAATTTCCATCAGTCAACCGCAATTTCTACGGGTAGAAGAGGCTGAAATTGCAGCAGAGAGTTTGGACACGAGGATTCCACCTGTCAACCGGTATTTCTACCGGTAGAAGAGGCTGACCCTGAGATTTCCATCAGTCAACCGCAGTTTCTACCGGTAGAAGGGGCTGATATTCTAGCAGAGAGTTTGATCAAGAGAATTCCATCTGTCAACCGGTATTTCTACCGGTAGAACGCTCGGATTTGGATAGAATTTTAGTTTTTGGGGCAGTTTTGTAATTAAAGTTGTGGGAACCTATATAAAGCATAATAACTCTAAAATTAGGGGATCTGGGGATTGTGTTAGTTTCCCAGCAGCCTCCTTTCCTTTTTCTCTCTTCCTTCCTTAGATAAATGTAGAGGTAGTTTCTATTGAAGAGGGGTTTTCAATTTTGTTCAATTCTTGTTCTAAGACTGAATCCTTCATATTAATTCAAGTTTTAGTAGAGGTAATCTTTCAATTATGTTTTTACTGTTTTCTTACTTTCATTTAATCTGTTTGAAGACTTCTCCATTAATGGAGGGGTAGAATTACAGATGGTTTAACCCAAGGGGAATTCAACCTGGGTTTTGTATGGGTTCTTCTTCCTGATTATGTTTTCATGATAAAAGATAACTTCCATTGATGTTCTGCTTCAAGAAATCATAATTGAGATGTTAAGCCTTTGACTAATTGTGTTCATCTGAGATGATACAACTAGTGCTTGGGTCGATGACTCTCAGATTATCGAATTGAATGTCTAGGAATCTCTTTGGGAATTATTCACTCAGATTGATATTTGATTTTCACGAAGAAATCTTCCAGGTGAGAACTGGATTGATTCAATTCTTATCTGCGTAATGAAGAGGAAGATGAAACCATAAAAATCTAGGTGGTCTGAACCCTAGGTTGAACCATCTCTTTAGCATAACATTTTCATTCAGTTTTTCTGCAGTTTTAATCAGTCCTTAGCTTAGAATTAATTACACCCATTGAACAAAAGTTGGTCACTCTCGACCAAAAGAAGTCCTCTAGAGCTGAAACCCTAGTCCGTTCTCTGTGGATTCGACCTCTTCAAGAGTGAAGTGCTACACAGCGACAAATCATGTCCTCCGCTTAGGACAAACCCAACATCACAGAAAATAGCTAAGCAATATTCTTCCCCCACAAATCACAATCCACATGTTTTTGCCTTTTCCATTGTCCACATGTGAGGACGGAGCATGGGAAAAGTTGGTCATGTGTGTCATGACCCTGTAGGGACCATGGCTACAATCATGCATGAGAGCGATGGGCACTCAATCATGCCTTCACTGGGCCTGCTGATATTATTCAATGCTTCTCTGCAGTTAAGACCAGGCATGGGTCACACCCCCCATTTTCTTGTGTCCTTCAATCATACAACAGACTCCATTAATTGCTCACCTATAAAAATGGTAAGGAGGACTGATCATCATGTCGGCAGGGAGGGCCCCCACTAATCCTACTTCATCTTAGCCATTCCTATCCACTTATTCCTTGTTTTCACTTTAATGCTTAAATGTGTGGCATGACATGACTCAAGAACTGATCTTTATACATGCATAGATATCACTATAAGCTATTTCAAATGAGCCAAGGTTGTGAATTGTCATGCAAATGGCTTGAAATAAGAAAAAGTAGATCCTACAATACATACATCAAATCAACACATTAACAGGTACAGTTAAATCATCTTATGGGATCCACTTCAATTTTATCATAAAAAAAAATAATACTCACCTTACATCATGCATATGAGGGCTTCCTCAAAGTGACATGTGACTACCATTCACATATGAACTGTGCGCCAGGAGGGTTTCCTACTATGAATTTATAGCAATATTTGTTGATCACAGTTATCTCATTGAGGGCTTGAAGTATGCACGGTCAAAACCATCTATTATAATTGTTCATTTTGCATGCTCTCAATTTAATGGTAGCCATCATTGTACTAAAATAAAATTTAAGGCATACATGACTAATTAACATGAGGATTCATAAATCATATCTGACCACTCACAATTCATTTAGATGGGTTGGAGTTTGACTATCTCTATAAAGAAAAGAAAAGCATACCTCAAGGCATTAATTGCTATTTCCATTCATTCAACTCGAATGATTCAAGCCCTACACCTGCCCCTTCATTGGTGAGCAGATGCGTGTTCAAATGAATAACAAGAAAGGATCCATAGCAGCTTACCTTGTTATTTGTTTAGGTTAGTATAATGATACAATATCTTGTACTCAATTGGTGCTCTTGATTGCATTACTTTTATTTCATGTCTTCTTTAGTAGGCTGTTGGTTACAGCTTTGTCTTCTGTGATCCTGTTCAATCCTTCATTTTGTGGTTTTGGGCGTTTAGTTTTTCACTGTAGCCCTTTTGTGTTGTAAAGCTTAAATGAATGTGAAGTTACTATTCAAAAATCAAATAAAGTAAAATTCAAAGGCACCATTTTTGAACAACTTGTACATAGTTGGAAGTTTCTTTTCTAATGACACTTTTTTTTACACATATCTGATTTTTCATGAAGCTATAGCTTAGGTATGGGAGTGGATAGAGTAAATCCTAGAATCTTAGCTATCAAAATTTGTATTTCTTACCCATCAATTTTTTTTCCCATGGAATTTAGAGCTTAGACCATTTCGCTGTTTCTCTGTGAGTTGCCATTTGCACATTAGACCATTTTCGCCATCCTTATGGTCTTGACCAATTCACGCTTATGTTATCATTTCAATTGATTATTAGGACCTGGCCTGTGCATATCACCAAATGTATAATGTGTATAGAGCTTCTGCTATGAGTGGCATAGTAAAATTGCATTACGTATAAATTTTGAGTATTCCTAGGAACTCAATTTCTTGTTATGAATATAGAAACAACAGTTCTGTATACTTACGAATAAGTTGCCCTTTTGTGCTGTAAGTTACCCTCTTGTGCTGTAAAGCTTAAACAAATAAGTTGCCCTTTTGGGTGCTGTTTTTTTTTTTAATTAATGGATGGGTGGTGACAGAGTTTTGCTTTTGGGGTCAGAACGGTGGAATGGTCAGGCTGGGCTGAATCCAACCAGAATGGTTGATGGAAATAGCCTTTACAGGATGGATGAAGAAGGATTTTATTTGTATCTGCATGTTTGTTTGCTATGATAGTTTTTCCCCCTTCTATTAAATGGACTCTTTTTTTTTTAGGGAATTAAAATGTGGCTGTTTGTGTCCATGGAATTAGATACATGAGGATTCAAGCCTCAAATGGTTTCAATCCAACGGCTGCTGCTTTTAACAAGCATGGGGACCTCATATACACGCATAAATTGACATAATCATTAATGTGATGTTGTAGGTCACCAACTATGGATAAGACTTGGATGAATTGCAGGAATTAATAAACTTCGACCAGAGTATACAAATGGGGTGAGGTCATTTATTAAATTTGCCAGTGAACATATGGGTGAGCAAAGTAAGATTTGGTGTCCGTGTTTGAGACACATGAATGTAGAATTGCATACTTACCCCATCGTCCAAGAACATTTGTTGTTTAACGGAATCATGACTTCTTACATGACATGGATACTCCATGGGGAGCCAATGCCTATGAATGTCGAGGGTGTACATGACGATGATTTTGACGATGAGGAGGGAAGTATTCATGGTGGAATCTCTTACACGGAAGACAACCCTCATGATGAGTTGCCCGAACTTCTGGAAGACATATACAAGGGGGTTTTTATGGATGAAGGATTTGGGGGATCTGGGATCTGGCCATGGTTTTGATAGTGTTGGACGAGAGAATGTCCAGAAATTTGAAAAATTGTTGAAAGATGCCCAGCGTGCCTTGTATCCAGGTTGCACAAAGTTTACATTGTTGTCATTTGTCATTAAGATGCTGCATGTAAAGGTGTTGAATAACTTGAGCAACAAGGCATTCAACATGGTGATGATGATAATGAAGGATGTTATACCAGAGAGTGAGATGGTTCCAGGTTCCCTTTATGAAGCAAAGAAATTCTTACGTGAACTAGGATTGGGATACAAATCCATTCACGCTTGTAAGAATGATTGCGTGCTTTTCAGGAAAGAAAATGAGAATCTTGAAAATTGTCCAGAATGTGGGGAGTTTCGATATAAGCGCAATGATGGCAAGGGTAACAAAATTCCAGTTAAGGTGCTGCGACACCTCCCACTGATCCCAAGGTTACAGAGATTATTTATGTCAAGAAAGACAGCTACGGATATGCGGTGGCACAAGGAGAAGCTTGTGGATGATGGGGAATTCTCGACGCACCCCGCTGATCGTATAGAGTGGAAGGATTTTGATCAGCAGTATCCAGCATTTGCCCAGGAGTCCCGCAATGTTAGGTTAGGGCTAGCTACTGATGGGTTCAACCCCTTCGGTAATATGAGCAACTCCTATAGTATGTGGCCCGTGATACTCATGCCCTATAACCTGCCACACTGGAAGTGTATGAAAGAACCATTTTGTATGATGTGTTTGCTTATTCCTGGACCGCAGGCACCGGGAAAAGAGATCGATGTGTACATGCAGCCATTAATAGATGAGTTAAAACAGCTTTGGGAAGACGGTGTATTAACTTATGATGCATCCAAAGGAGAGACATTTCAAATGCATGCGGCTCTTATGTGGACCATAAACGACTTTCCAGCATATGGTAACTTGTCGGGATGGAGTACTAAAGGTTATATGGCGTGCCCCACTTGTAACAAGGATCCATCATCACAAAGGTTGAAAGATAAGATGGGGTACATGGGCGCTCGCCGTTACTTACCTGAGAACCACACATGGCGAAGGAGTAAGAACTTTAACGGTAAGTCAGAGAACCGAACGATTCCGGTGGAATTGTCAGGGGAACAGATATTAGAGCAGTTGGATTGCTTGACGAATGTCAAGTTTGGGAAGCATCCACTCAATAGGAAAAGAAAGCGCTTGCCGGAGGAACTGAACTGGACAAAGAAAAGTATTTTATTTGAGCTACCTTACTGGAAGAAACTGAAACTCCGACACAACCTTGATGTCATGCACGTGGAGAAGAATATATGTGACAACACTCTTGGAACAGTGATGGGCATAGATGGGAAAAATAAGGACACGAAAAAAGCTCGTATGGATTTGGAGGGTATGAAAATTAGGAAAGAATTACACCTACACAAGCGTGCTGATGGGTCCTTTGAAAAACCCCCCGCGATCTACACATTGCCCCTAAAGGAAAGACAAGCTTTCTGTGATTTCTTGAAATCGGTCAGGTTTCCTGATGGTTATGCAGCAAACATTTCGAGATGTGTAAACACCAAGGATGGTAAGGTATCAGGACTGAAAAGTCATGACTGCCATGTAATTTTACAAAGACTTCTGCCGATAGGAGTACGTGGGCATCTTCCTAAGGATATCTGTACCACATTGTTTGAGCTAGGTAATTTCTTCGAGCAGCTATGCTCAAAGAGATTAAGATTGAAGGACTTGGAGGCATTACAGTACCGAATAGTTTTAATACTATGCAAGATGGAAAAGATTTTTCCACCAGCATTCTTTGATGTTATGGTCCATCTAGCCATTCACTTGCCTCGTGAGGCCATGCTTGCCGGGCCAGTGCAATATCGATGGATGTACCCTATTGAAAGGTATTAATGACCAACTTTCATTTAAATTGAAAGTTTAACTCTATTGCATTTTCATGCTAACAAAAAATAAAATTCTCTTTTTTTAGTAAGGCAACTAGGAACTTTAAAACGGTTTGTTCGCAATCGAGCTCGACCTAAAGGTTCAATTGTTGAGGCTTACATTGTCAAGGAATGCCTTACTTTCTGTTCAATGTATCTACAAGGGGTAGAAACTGTATTCAATTGGGATGAACGAAATGATGATGGTGGTGATGGTGGGCCAGGGCTGGGGGTATTCTCACAAAATGTTCGTCCTTTCGGTCAAATAAGAAATGCACCTGAGGTGTCGCAGAAGGAACGTGATATGGCTCAGTGGTTTATACTGCATAATAGCCTGGAGGTGGCACCTTATCTAGAGTATGTGATCATATATTACGCATGAGCATTACTTGTAATAGTGTGTGTTGATTGCGTATATTTATTAATTACCAATGACATGTTTTCTAATTAGGGAGCACAAAACCTATTAATGATGCAAAGCAGTTGTGATATCGACCAGCGACAGCAACGAGAGTTTTCAAAGTGGTTTGAAAAACGGGTAAGATATACATAGCTACCTCATGTATACACAGCTTAAACATAATTCATTCGTTATGTTATGATTCTCTTTATATATTTTGGTCATGCAGATGAATGAATTGCGAAGTCAGCAATCAACAGAAGCTACAGATGAACTGTGGTCATTGGCAAATGGTCCAAATCTGTTAATGAAATTTTACTCAGGTTGCATGTGTAATGGGGTCCGATTTCACACTAAAGATCGTGACAACCGACGTAAAAGTCAGAACAGTGGGCTGGTGGTAAACGGGGATCACGACGGGGAAGCTATTGACTTCTACGGCTACTTATGTAGCGTCTGGGAAATGCTTACATTTTTGGGTATCAAGTTGTCTTGTTCCGTTGTGATTGGTTTAACCTTGGTAGTGAGCGAACTGTACAAACCGATGCACATTTTACTTCAATCGATGTAAGAGGTCGATGGTATCAGAATGACCCCTTTGTCCTACCTAGTCAAGTGCACCAAGTCTTTTATGTGAATGACCCCAAATTAGGCCCACATTGGCAAATCGTCCAGCGGATTCAACATCGAGGAATATGGGATATACCAGAGTTGGATGATGTAGAATCCAATGATGATGGACCATCTATTCAAGACGATGCGTTCCAGCAGGAAAGAACAACTGATGTGGTCCCCATCGTCGTTGAAGATCCAGATAGGATGGATCAACCACGGTATGATAGGTCTGATATTGATCCAGAGATTGTTACAAGTGGAATACTCTCGGAGGAAAATAGTCGAGAAGATATGGTGGTTGAAGATGACTTATCTGCGATGACGAAGATGAGACATTAGAGAGTATTGTGATGAAGTGGAAAATGATTTACATAGTATAGATGACTCTGATGCAGAATCTGATTTGTAGTTAATGTTTATTTGTATAAGAACCACTACTCTATAATCATAATTCTTATTTTTTTCTACCTTCTTTTCTATTTACATGGATTTTGGTAATATTACATAACAATTCACTGTATAATGAATTGTTCTTATTTAATGGTAAGGTAACTAAATTGTTATGAAGTTTTAGATAACTTTTTTTAAGCAGGTCACATGCATGGCACCTTCTACTCGACTTTGCCCTCGATCTGCACTGGCATCCGCATTACTATCTACTAACACTGCTCTGCCACCAGCTGATGTGATTTCATCACCATGCATACCAACTCCCAGTTCTCATATGGACTGCAGCAATGTTGGTAAGATATCAAATCTAATCATGTAAGCTTCATGTTTTAGTGCATATATTGTTTGTACTAATCAGGTTTTATGTGAAATTTGTAGGTTCCACATCCCGACGGGGGCGGGGCCCAACTAAAGGGTTTCGCTCGGAGCGTGCAAGGGCCAAGATCGGGGGCAAACTATTGGTTCAGTTCAAGAATAATGTGCCAATATGGATAAATGCCTCAGATTTTGTGAGTGAGATTGGGTTGCAAGTTAGGAACGTCGCCCCAGTTAGGGGCGTGCGGAGATGGAAAGAGGTTCCAGCTGATGTTAGACAAGTCATCAAGGCTCGCGTATTTGTAAGTCTAAACTTGACAAATGTTTGATGTATAAAGGGTCCTCAAATAATCGTATTAATTTGAATTTCAGACAAAGTATGAGGTCGTCGATTACGACACTAGTGAATGATGTGCGGGTAGGCTGTTGATCGTAAGTTTCAAGCTAGGTACAGGGATTGGCGCAACTGGATGCACACTCATTACAAGAATTGCTTGAAAAAGGAGATCGATCCAAAGACCGTACCCTTTTCAGGTGTTGACAAGGATGATTGGTGTGGGTGATAGAAAATGTGTTACGAGGATGAGAAATTCCATGTAACAGGCTATGTTTTTCAGCTTTGTTTTCAATCCTTACTTCTGATATGTTGTGTTTCTATTTAGTCAGCACGTACGACTAACTAAAACTATCCAGCTCACTTGTTTTTCCTTGTGT
Source organism: Litsea cubeba (assembly GCA_012931725.1). NCBI lineage: Eukaryota > Viridiplantae > Streptophyta > Magnoliopsida > Laurales > Lauraceae > Litsea > Litsea cubeba. Next base: position 36,934,443 of record CM022955.1, on the reverse strand, counting down.
ACAGGAACGCTCTATGAAGAATACTGAAAATCGGAAGAAATTGCCTTATAATCATTGCATGGGTTCAAAGTCTTTCAAAGCTGCAATGCATGCCATGGTGAAGTGTTCTAACTTATCGTTTATTAAATTTGTGGTTGTGTAATTCTGGATTTGTTATCACCTTTCAATAAATCTTAATTATGTACTAACATTGAAATGTATGCAAGTAGGCGGACCCTCGAGACAGGGGAGGAGCCCCACATCGTTGAGTTTTATAAGGAGTCGCACTACAATAAGAAGAAAGAGAAGTGGATGGACCAAAAATGTCAAGAAATACATGTAAGGGCTATTGAAAGGGGTTGTTTTTGTTTTTTTTTTTTTTTTTTTTTTTTGTTCTTCCTCTTATGGTTTATGATGCCTTTTTTTTTAGGTTTCTTCTTATGATTTACAACCATGTTCATGAGAACATTCTCAAACCAATTGTACAATATACATTTACATACCATCCTTTCCAAGTTTAGGAGCAAACCAAATTGTTCTGACTAAACCCCAAACCTGCTGGCAACCTCCCATAGACCTTGGGTATATGCAGTGCTCCGTGGGGTCTTGCAGATATGGTGGAAGAGGTGTTGATAGTCTAACTATCACATGGTTGTGCCTCCATTGGAACCTGGTAATCCCAATGTCACACCACATGTGATTACAGTCAATTGAAAAACAAAGATGGAAACTATATAATCATTTATTCTTTTCACAGAGAAAAAGTAATCAAGAATCTTAAATTAGTAAATCTTCAGATCCTGTATGTAATATGAGGCCCACATTGAGACTGGGTCAATTTTTGTTTTCGATAGCATTAACCTCATTAGGCCCAATATCTTACATGGTCCAAAGTAAGGCCCATCAAGAGAGTCTGCTTCTCATGCTTTGGTTTCTTGGGTGAGCAGTGGCCTAACCTAATTGATCATGTGGTGTGGTCAGACAACATGCTGGGAATAAGGAAACATTATGTCCCCATTAAGAACACGACACCAAACTAAGTTGACCGTTTGACCCTTTGCTAGTTGTTTTTAGAAGATAAAGAACAATGGATGATTTTTCTTCAGAAACCAAAAATTGTAGGGGTGGAATGGGACAAATTAGGTGAGTTGTCTTGTGTTTGTGGACGTATAGTGTAAAAAATGACCCTAGTCCAGTGGACCAACTTTTTATGTTAGTTGTTATTCAATTCAACCAACAGGACTCTTCATATTTCTAAATTCTAACCATAACAATACTTGTGGATCTCTTCTTCTCTGCTAAGTGCTAATGGAAAAGAAAGAAGAGCCCGTCCCGAATTTTTTTCTCCTTGGATCAAAGTTGTCCCTTCTGAACTGACTTGAATTTTCTTTTTATAAAGTGAGACCTCAGAATTTTATTGGTTTGTATTTATTGGTCACAATCATCTATCTGAGTGTTTTATTTCATTTGGCAGGAAAAACTTGTAGTAGAGCGGGAGCAGTGTACACAGGAGGGTGCGATCCAATTGACTCAAGAGCAAATATCAATCAATGTCCTTGGTGGTCGGTTCGGATACTTGAGAGGGTTTGGAAACGGGCCGAAGCCCACGTCTACAAGTAGGAGCACTAGGACGGACTCAGAGGATGGTGAACGTGCGGCATTGCGGGCTACCGTGGAGAGATGCAAAATGAAAATGCATTTCGATCTCAAGAGATGGAGTAGATGAAGAATAATCAAGTAGCCATGCAGCGACAGATGGAGGAGATGATGCGGTTGGTGGCGAGAGTGACGGGATCAGACATGACGACACAGGGAGGATTGCTTCCTTCTTGGTCAGTATTCCTAGTTTCTTCTCTGATTGAATTAAAGTGCATCCACTAAGTTTAAACTATAATGAGAAATACTGAATAAGTAAGAATTAAATGAAAATAAGTAATACATACTTGAACGACAACCACTTATTTTTCTCGCCCTGAATTCATTTTTTTGCCTTTTGTCTCTTTTCATCACAGCCTTGAATTTCTTTTATCACGGCTCGTTTCATCGTTTTTTGCTTTTCCTTTCTCTAAGTAAAAATCCCATTTTATGAGGATTGGTGGAAAAAAAATTTCTTTGGACAGTTGGGAATGGTTTGTTCTGTTACTATGGGGTACGAGGATCTTGTGTGTAGGTGGGCAGTTCCAATTCAGAGGTCTTGTAGCTGCTGGAGCAGTGGGGTTGTAGGAGTGAAGTTGAAGGTAGCTACTAGACCCCTTGTCATGCAAAAGTGCCCATGCTCTTGATGAGATGATACCACGTATCATATTTTTAAGAGAAACAGAGCTTGTCATGAAAGAATGCTTTTATTTTGACCTGTTTAATAATCAGGTCACTTTCAGGTTTAAGCCCAACCCTTTGTGTTACTTAATTCCCAAAGTTTAGCAGAACCTTCACTCCTGCGTAAAGTACTGAGAAAAAGATTGGAACTCATTTGAAATTTTCTAGTAGTTATGGATAGACATAATTATGGAAAACTTTGGTAAGAAGGGGTTTTTGTAATTTCTGAAAATAGTGAATAATAAAAACCAACTGTTAGGGCTGGTCATACTGAAGGGGTTGAGTGGATGGTGGGAAGAGTTGTTCTGCTACAGGTTTGAAGCATCATGGAAATTGGAAATCATTAGGCAAAATTCTTTTATACCTTTCTAGCCCAAATCATCAATGATTAAAGTAATACACTTTTGGGGGGGGGGGGGGGGGGGGGGGGGGGGGGGGCGAGAAGGCAGAAAAACAGTATCTATCTAACACATTTTCCAATTTCTCATGAACCCAAATACACAGTAGAACAGATGACTCTCCACCAAAACATTCGAGTTGGTTATGTTTAGCAGTGTATCCAAATGAACCTTGAGAAGACACCACAAAGAAGGAATTCAAAATACTCACAAATGGAAGCCCAAGCAGCTTCTGATTTGCAAGAGCCACAACCTGCAAATGAAATTGAGTAAATGAAGCTTTGATTATAGTAGCATTGATGTAATTTTACTCATGTGATATCCACTTCATTGGCCTCTGATAATTATTGTCAAAAGAAAGTAAACTTACAGAGAAAGCTTCATTTATTTCATAGTAATCAATTTGAGAAGCCTCCAAGCCTGCATTTGAAATGGCTTTTGGTATTTCAAGGGCTGGAGCAGTTGTAAATAACTCAGGTGCCTGCATACCCAATTCCATTGTCAGCAGAGTAAGAACTAAAACCCAAAAAACACCAAAATATAAGCTCCTTGTAGGGCTGACAAGAACCCATAATACCACAACCATATATGTCTGCATGCCAAGATCCAGTTCCTATATACTATTTCTCTCATGCTGTTATAATGATGTACCTACATACCAAAGCCAATTCCTGCAAATTGTCTGCAGCTTCTTGGCCACAAGTGACATGGGATGGGAATGCTCTTACATTACCATTCAATTCAAATGGTATTACCCCTAAGGGCCAACAATTTTAAGAAAATTTCATTACTCCTAAGATTCAAACTGTTTTAGTATATTCCAGGATTAGAAAAGGTAGACGACATGATTACCTGTGCCGCATCAGCATATCCCGTGATCTTCCTTAATTGTATTTTGAGATCTTTTTTTTCCTATTATGGAAGAATGCTTTACGCTGACTAGAATTATTTTCATTATCAGATTGATAACTTGTAAAGCATGTGATTTGAATTTTCTTTTAATTTTAAACACACTTGTTTGGATGCAATCGATCTTATGGTGGGCATGAGACTAGTTAGATCTAAGATTTTCTTAATATGACAAAATGAGGTGGGAAAATGCATTTGATTAGTTTGAATTTAAGAGGGCTCACTTACTTTGCTTTTGATTCCCATGTTTAGTTACTAACAATTTTTTTCTTTATACAACAGATTGGGACCGGAGATCAATGTAATAGAGGCTAATTGCTCGAAGATCTTTTTGTTTTTCATAAGAATATTGTACTTACACTATTTTGGATGCTACATTTTTACTTGAATTAGTAACGACGACGTAGCTAAACTTTTTAATAGTTATATGTTTCCTAATATGTTGAAGGAGCATGTTTTGTACAGTTTTGATTAGTTAAATGAGCAGACTTTATTGTACATTTTATTTTACTTGAATGAGCAGGTTTTATTGTACATTTTATTTGAGTTGAATGGGTAGGTTTTATTCTACATTTTATTTGAGTTGAATGAACATGTTTTATTGTGTACTTTATTTTTGTTGAATGAGCAGGTTTTATTATATTCAGAGTAAAGGAGGTTTTTGAGGTGGCAGGCAATAATTTATAAAATAAATCTATTATTTTTAGCGACGAATTTATTTGTCGCCTAATAAGGATAAATATATCTTTAATCATTATCCCCGACGTATATAATTTGTCGCCTAAAATATTTTGTGTCAAGGTCAAGTATTTGGCGACGAATTAAGGTGGTCGCCTAATGTATACAAACTATGTGCGACAAAATTAATTCGTCGCCTATTACAAATCATGGAAATTCAAACACTATTTAGCGACAATATAGTTTTGTCGGTAAAAGATAACATTCAGCGACGACTCCATTTTGTCGCCAAATTCCTTTTCACAATTTTTGATCCATTTTTTGGCGATGAATTATATATATTTGGCAACAAAAAATATCCTTTTTGCCGACATTCTTTTTTGTCGCAAATTTATTTCAATTTGGCGACGATATTGAGTTGTCGCAGAAAATTGATATTTGGCGACGATTATCTGTGATCGTCGCCAAATACATTCACCGGCGCCAAATAGCCGACGAACTGGCGACAAAACCAATTTTGTCACAGAATATATTAGGCGACGATTTTGTGATTTTCTGCGACGAATAGTTACGTCGCGAAAAATGATTTTTGTTGTAGTGGATGAATTCTAGCGGATCGGATCTTCAAGTTGGATCTTCTAGGCTAGGGTTCCGGGCTTGAGAAAGGAAGAGGAAGAAGAAATGGGCTGCTGGGTTACTTTCATTGCAGATAACGAAATGAAATTAGGGCAAAACCTTGATTAAGAATAAGAGAAAGAGAGAAAAAGACTAATTTACACCTTAAGTGGGTCCGATGAAAGAATGGACCACTTGAAAGGTTCCTGATCGTCGGATCGCGACGAGTCAAGTGACAAAAATCATCAGAACGATGAGACCTTTCCAACGAATCCAAAAATTACGGCGTTTGGAATATTTCTGAAAAACACTCAATTTTCCCTAAATTGTAAACTACCCCCCTGCTATGATCAAACGAACTCGGAATCGAACGAAACTTTAGAGATACTGATCTAATGCTAAAAGAAACTCGCTCAAGAACTGTGAGACCCCGACCCCCAATCCCTCGGTTTAGCATTGTTTAATCGTGATTTGGCTTTTAAACGAGATTTGAATTGGTTTGACCTTATTTTTGAGTTTGACTGGATTTTTCCATAGCCTTTGAGATTTTGAGAACCGTTGACTTTGGTGTGACCCGGTCAATATGATATGTATTTTTATGGGAAATTACTTCTGATTTCTAAAAATTCTGAATTTGGTGTATTTTGACTCATTTTATGAAGATTAACAACTTTCATGTTTTGACCATTTTGATTTGATGATCAGAAAATGCGTTTTTCGAGAAAAAAGGGCAAAACTGACTTTTCACCCTAAATCTGTCCATGAATTTCGAAAATTCCAGAAATTGGGGAAAGTATACTTTTCGGAAACTAGATATTTCGCTGATCATTTTTGTCTTCTTCGTCGTTTTCATTCGGGACCCACAAATGCTAGTTTTGACCTTTGTAAGTTTGGGGCCCATGGGGCCCAGCCCATTTAGTCTTTATAAAGCCATGGGGCTCTTCTTCTCTTCCCCATTCTTTCATTTCCTGCAACAAGAGAGGGGTTAGGGTTTTCTCCAGCACTTTCTCTCTCTCCTCTTGGAAACTCTTCTCCTTGGATGCTAAAGGGAGATTTGATCTCACCTTCTTCTTCCTCCCTCTCCAAGCTTTCCAAAAATGTCATTTGCAAGAGATTTGAGCTAGGAGAGACCACCTTTCCATGCATTTCTTCTTGGTTTGAGTTTCTATAAGGTGAGCAATGGATTTCTTTCTCCAAATCTTGGTTTTCCAAACCATTTAGAATGGTTTTGTTATTTATGCAATGGGTTTTCATGAAGATTGGAAAATGGATTGGTTTTCTAGGGTTTATTCATGAGCTATTTGGGGGTTTTGTGATTTTGGGAGCTTGAGACCCTAGAGCATGGTTTGAAGAGCATCCTAGCTTTCATTGTGGCTTGAGGCAAGTGAATTTTACAACTAATATGATGATTTATCTCATTTGGTTTCATTTCATGGCTTCTCCTTCTTATGATTTAATCCCTTTGATTTATGGTTTTACTTTGATTAAATGAACCAATGTTGTGTGGATTTCATTTATGTATGGTCTTACAATGTATTGGAAGTTGCTTTCATCTTGGTCATGTAGAAAATTTGATTTCCTTGTGTTAAGAGTTGGGTTCAAAGAAATGGGGAGAAACTTTGTTTTAAAAAGTGATTGTTTGGTTAATTGGGTTGATATGGAATGGTGATTTGATGAGTTTGGAAGGTCAAGGAAGGGCCCAACAATTCTTGGAAATTAGCATGAAAGAAAAAGAATCAAAAGAATCAAAAAGAAGGAAAAAAATGCAAGGAACTGCACTGCCGGGCTGGACTGGGCAGGCCCAGTCCGCTCGAGCGACCCAGACACTGTCTGGGCTCCGCTCGAGCGGACCTGGGTTCGTTCGAGCGAGGCCCAGCTCAGCCTGGGGCCTGGCTCGGGCCCGAGTTTGGAGGTTTTTATGGGCCTGATTTCGGGGCTTCCTTGGGCCTGATTCAAGTCAGTTTTTGGGTCATTTAAGGGCCTGATAGTGGGCTGCTTTAAAACATATTTTGTGGGCCTGGTTGAGGTTAGTTTTGGGCTGTCTTTAAAGTTCGTTTTGTGGGCCATTCAAGTTTGGTTTTGGGGCCGTTTTAAAACTTGTTGGTGGGCCTGTTTCATGGTTAGTTGTGGGCTGCTTTAAAACTCATTTTGTGGGCCATTAAAGATTTAGTTTGGGCTTGTTTTAAAACTTGTTCTTGGACCATTAAAGGATTAGTTTTGGGCTGTTTTTAAGGTTTGTTTTGTGGTCCATTCAAGCTTAGTTTTTGGACTGTTTTAAGAATTGTTTGGGCCATGTTTAAAGGGGCTATTTTGGGTTAAATGAGTAGGCTATTTTGGACTTGGATTAAGGCCAGCTATGGGCCTGTTTTAAAGAGTTTTGGGACTACTTGTAATACTTGGAATTTGTGAAATGGGAATGGGACCAATGAGAGAATGAACGTATGTAAAATTATCCGGGAATTGTTTGAGTCTCAATGCGCACTTTATCATTTAAATGTTGGGGATTTTCATTGGCATCAAACTCACTCCTTAATGATCAATGTTTAAAGGATAGTTGTGCATTGAGATGGTTCCTTGGTAAGTCATTAAGTCATTTTACATAATTCCATTTCCATTTCAAGTTAGAGAATGTATTTGTATTTGTATTTGTATCCTTTGGTAAACTAATTTAAATAGCATCGGTGATTTGTTATAAAATCATGGGGTCTTCCATATTCGAAAGGATTGATCGTATGATTTTATACAAATCACTTCGATGTGTATTTGAGCGGTTTACCATGGATATTCGTATGTTTTCTCCGAATCGATTTGAAAGGAGATTTGAGTGGTTCGTCACATTCAGGATTTCTTCGATGAGACTATTATTTTGTTAAGACTAGTATTTTAAAAATGAAACCTCGAGGCAAGACGGGGCCGGAGCTTTGTAGTGTGTGCCCCTGAGCCAAAGGGATTAGTATTATGTTAGGTTTGTATCGGTTTGAGTTTTGAAAACTAAAGGCACCACTAGGCTTAGGTCACCTTGTCGGGCTGATCACCCGGCTTGGGATCTTTAATCTGTCCGCCAGCTGCAGCTTGGATTCTGTCTGTACCGACCATGGCAACGGTTTTATCTGCCGGTCCCATTTGTATGGCTACGGTTCTGATTTTTGATCTGCCGGTCCCATTTGTATGGCTACGGTTCTGATCCTATTTCTAGTACCACGTTCAGTGGCTACGTTTCTGTCTGCTCTTATTACTTCGGTAATAGGAGGATTTAGCTATTTGTGGTCGCCAAGGTTTTATCTGCATATTACTTTATTTTATGATTCTTGCGGATTATACTCTTTATGCTTTGATTTGGTTAATGTTTACGATATCGATCATTTATCCTATTGTCGCTACTATTCAGTTTTAAATGTATTTCCAATTATTAAATGTTCTGCTTAGGCTATCATCTTTTCGAGATATTTATGCTTCAGAGACTGTTCGTTTATTTGTCTTGATATTTATGTTCGGTCTTTCGATCGCTTTAGCATGTTTTATTGTTGTTATGGTTTAGACTCTTTAAATGGATTTACGATGATTTCATAAGGTTTTACGAGTGTGCTTTGGTTTCATATTATTTGTTTATTTGCTTGCCAGACCGTCGTGTCTGACCCTTTTTGTTTGGTGCCAGTTTCTTCTCTTTCTGTTTTTAGGTGTTTGATCGGAGGAGGCGGGACCGCCGGTCTGACGTGAGAGGCTGCCCATTGATATCATCTAGATGTCAAGTTTGGCACCGGAGTTCGTATCAAATCTTTGAGGGTAGTATTTATGTTTAGTTGGATATATTTTTGTATGGCTTTATTAGCCTTTTTATTGGGTTTGTAATGAAGACACTTGTTAATTGTAATTTGAACATGTGGGAATTAATTAGTCTTGTTACTACCAGCTCAGTGTGCTCTGATGTATGATTTATGCCAGTCTGTTTATTGATAGCTATATGAGGTTGGTTGAGTGCGACACGGAACCCGATGGCCACGGATTCCGAGTCGTAACACCATGTTTAGCTTCCGCGAAAATATACTCTGATTGTGATGGAATTTGATTATCCTCATTCACGCGGATCTTGGGAAATATAACAAAAGTTTCAAATTATCCCAAAATTTCGCACCCCGAGGTCGGATCACTGCAGGGCCCGGTTTCGGGGTGTGACAAGAACTAAACCCACTTAAATATCTAAAAATACAATAAAATAAAATAATAATAAATTAAACGGGTTAGGGCCTGATATTGGGCCCAACTAACCCAGTAAGGTCATAGACCTTACACCTGGTCCAGCGCCCATCTCGCAACGCCCATCTCCCTCATCTCTCTGCATCTGCCTCTTGCCCATCTCGGCTCGTCGAGCGCCCATCTCTGTTTCGTCCAGCCATCTCTTTGACCCATCTCTCTCTCGTCTGCCATCCTCGCTGTAGAGCAGCCGCGCAGCGACACCTCTCACTATCTTCAGCACAAAGTCGCCTTGGGCTCATCAAACAAATACTCATCCAAGCTCCCATTACACATGAAGTCATAAACCAGCATCAAATCGCCGCGCCGACGACACTAGCCCTGTAACTGGACTAGATTCTGATGCCGGAGCTACCCAATACTCTCAATCTCCGCCACAAACTCCCTTATCCCCTGATTCGATTCATGCGAAACCTGCTTCACTGCCACCTGGGTCTTTGATTTGGGGAGAGTTCCTCTGTATGCTCTTCCAAATTCTCCGAATCTAAGCAACTCCTTGTCGCGGAATCCTGTGGTGTCGATTTTCAGCTCTTTGTAGGAGAAGCGATGAGTGCCTTACTTGAATAGGGCCTTAAGCGAATTGGGGCTTGAAAAGCGAAGCACAGAGCACATCATTTGGTGGCGATTTTCACCTCTGTGCCTCTCTCATCTCCCTCACCTCTGCGCCTCTCTCATCTCCCTTGGCATCTCTCTCACGCTCAAGTTCTCCCTCGCCAGCGCATCCTCTCATTCCCTCTCTCGCAACCAGACTCACACTCAAAGGTAATGGCTCTGCTTCATCTTCATTGCATTGCTTCTTTTCTTTTTTCCTCCTCCCATCTTCCACTTGCTGATGGATTTTGAATCTTGTTGTTAAGATTTACATTGAAACTCACATGCCCCATTTCGATTTGTTAGCTTTTGATTTTCTATTTTGAATCTTCTTGTTTAGCTTTCTATTGGATTTTCCTCCTTCCATCTCCCTCTTGCTCATATCTCATATGTCCTATTATGTATAGCGTCTAATATGCTAAACTGGTGATTTTGGGAGGAATTGGCACAAACCTAGATGCAACATGCTTGTTTTCTATCTTTCCTTCTCTTTTCATTTTCCTGATCAGACTGAAGATTTTGCAGATTGGTGTTCTTTTATTTTATTTATTATTATTATTATTTTGAATTGATTGTTCTAGTTGGTCTTATTTGTCTGCAGTGAACTTGCATATTTCAAATCTGGAGTGCTGGACCCTTTTTTAATTAAAACCCAACAAGTTCCTTAAACCCTTTGGCATTTGAATAGTTGTGCTTGTGATTCCTTCATGTCTCTTCTATAAAGAAAGCATGGGCAAATTGTCTGTATTTTTGGTCAGCAATTTCTCTGAATTGAAAAGGACTTCAGAACCTTCTCAATTCTCTAAACTCACCACATGCCCTCCTTAAGGGGTGAGTGGGGGACTTCACCATTCAAAAGAAGCAAAAAATGTATAGTTAAATTAAGTATTGGTTTCCAGGGCAAATGTGTTTTGAATTCAACTTTGACACCGGCTTTTTTTCTATGATATGTGAGTCTCAATTTTGTGTTGTTTGTGAAGAATTACCTACAAACGATCTTTTGATTTGTGGACCGACTATTTCTCTCTTGTTCATTTTTTATGAGTATTTGTTTTGTGCCAGATCTGAGACTTGAAGCATGACTCTTTTTATATCATTGCCTTAGTGTGCCTCAATGTACCTCAAATTACTTTTTCAATAGGATTCCTGTCAAAGTAGATACAATCAGGCTCGTTCTGTTTGGGCGTTGTAGCAAATGGGGGCTGCATTTGGCTAGATAATCCTAACATCCAATGTGGATCTGAGATGTATCAGAAGGAAATGTGGATGGGCAGCAGGTGGGTGTGTGCAGGTAGTGGAAGAGGAGAAATTTCTCTTTTTTTCTTTTCTTTTCGATTTTTTTTCTAATGTAGCTCAAAACATTATAGCATCTGTGGTATTTCATTCTGAGAAATCAAATATTCAATTTATGAACTTGTTTCTTTTCACATTTTAAGCCAGAGAATGTCAATTGTTTTGTTCGTCCTTTTCGTAAATCTTAATTATCAAATGTGTATGGAAGGGAGTAGAAAAGAAAGATGTTGCACATTTTTATTTGCTTTTGTAATTTTGTAGCATTTGAGGATTCCTCTTATAAGTTCTTCTTGATTTTTCAGGTGGGTGTTTTGGTATTTATTGGTTTATTACCTTGCATGGGTTATCAGGGATGTTTTCCTTTTATGTGGTCATTGAAAGTTGTTATGGTTTGACGTTGCAGCCTACTGTGTAGTCGCAGTTGAGTCAGTTGGCAGACAAGTTCCGATTGCCTTCTTGAGCGGGTTAAGTATGATTTTAACAAGAGATATGGAGGAGGGAAAGCTGCAACTGCTGTTGCTAACAGTCTCAACAAAAAAGTTTAGGTAATTGTTCTTTTAACTCTCAAAAAAAAAAAAAACAAAGAAAGAAAGAGGAAGATAACAAACATTTTTTAATTTATTCAAACTGCACTGAACTCTCTTCGTCTGTGCAGGTCCTCGACCGTGGTGAGAAAATTGAACTTTTTGTAGAAAAAACAGAGAATTTTCGTTCACAGGTTGGTGGAACTACTTTACTATGAAGGGTTTAAAGGCTTAAATTTGATTTGGATTTGATGGGTCGAAGTCTGAGTGGACTTGGCAGCTAGCAGACCCAGACACAGCACTGACCCTGGCGTAAAAGTGTGGTTTAAAACATGATATATCTATATATGGTTAAAAATTTATCAGTTTTGTGGTCCAATACTATGGATGTAGCCTAACTTCCATTGTTAAACGTAAATTGTTTGGGTCACCGTGAGAAGTCGCTTAACATTCCATTGTTTCATGATTTGATCAATTAGTACTTATTTGTCTGATCCTCTCTCTCTGTTTTGTTCAGACACATTATGTTTTGCTGCTCTGTTCTTTTTCATTTGAAGAACAACTGCAACAACATGCTCGTGTTCATTCAATGGAAGCAGTTATGGCATGCTGGGAACTTGAGCAATCTTTACAGAGCCTAACAGGTGACATCCATTTTTTTTCCAATTTCATTTCATAATTTTTTGGTATATATGTGTAGAGAAAGCATTATTTAATTCTATAACAACTGGCGGTGGGATTCTATCTTGTTTACTCAGTGAAAAAACCAATCCATATTGGCCATATTGAGAATATTTTTCAACTCATGTTTACTAATCTGCGCACAAGACAATCTGATTATTGAATAGAGTCTGAAATTGAGTTTGATGGATGTAAGTGCCTAAATATTACGGACTTTGTAATGGGGGTTATGTCGAGTCTGATATTCCTTCGAAGATGGTGAGTGGCCTGGGAACCTGAAAGGGGAGAAGAAGAGGAAGTCAAAGGATCCTGGTTGTGGGCAGCACAAGGCTCTCCGATGCCTAAGTCAGTATGGGATTTGAGCAATAGGATAGATATAAGGGAGAAGAGAGATAGAGTAGCAGCTCTCAGGTTGTGATTGTGCGTACCTGGGATGAAGATCATTCCTCTATTTATAAAGGAGGAACCCTACGTTGCATGGCGGGGCTCATGATGACGTCTTAGCACTCCCAAGGGTGCTGTCACGTCAGCCCACTATACATTAAATGGCAGTCCGATCAGCCCATTATGCATTAAATGCTGGTCTAATCGGGCCTTCCCATATTTGACTTTTGGGCCTAGTCCCATCGGGCCTGGCCTGGAGCCATATCCTGATGGGACGTAGCCGCTGGATGCCGCTCTGTCAGAGGTGAAGGGCGGCCAAGATGGCTTTGTCAGACTCAGCTGGATATCCGTAAAAGTACAGCCGTCAGCGTCCATCTCGGCTAACAGTTTGGCTCTGGTGCCGAGCTGAGTGGTCGAGGTGAAGACTTCGTGTCGAGGTCGGGGGTGCCCGAGACCAGAAACGGTCTCGAGCTCGGATAGCGCATTGGTAACGTTCGCCGAGGTCAAGGCGTGATTAGCCGACACTAACACCGAAGTTAATATAACCTCAGTACTTTGGGAGACATCCCCACACAATGGATATACAGCAGCACATAATAATCAATTGATTTTGTAGACTTTGTTATAGTGATTAGGAATCAGTTATATTAAAAACATTGAAAGCACTTGTGGCAGGTGGCTTTGTGTTGGGTTGAACGGGTACATACTCTTATAGTGGCAGGTTTTGTAATAGGTATTTTGGGTTGGGATGGGTACGATTTATATATTGCAGCTTGAGTTGGTTCGAGTTTCTATAACAACTTTATATATTTCCTAATTAGCTTTAACCCAAAATATGGACAATTTAACCCTTTTAGCTGTCATCCTTGCTATAAAGGGGAGGTGCCTTGAAGAAGATCTAGCCATCATTTTGGTGATCTGATCCACTCAAATTCAAGGCATGGATAGAAGTTTGCCTAAACCCTTTTGTAGTTTTTTTCCTCTTTATTTCTTTTGAATATGACTTAATCCAGCCATGTGGACTATAAAAGATCACAAAAGGAACCAAATGCATTGGAGCATTTGTCCTGGTATTGAAAATCACTTAAAAACAATCCAGGGTTTGTTTTCCCTTTCACATGACCTATGATGCTGTCAGCGGATACAAATCATATGTTAATGACATTCACTTTTGACGTCTTTGTCTACGCATTGTAGAGTTGAATAACATATTATGATGTGGTATGCCATGTTTTTTGTGGGCTGAGGTTGCAAAAGTTTTCATTTAGTAGTATATTATTTTATTTATTGTTTGGAAGTATACATGTTCAGAACCAACATTTCTTTTTTGGGTGTGTCAATGTATCAAAATCAAGCCTTTGCATGTTTAGTTTTAATGTACGAGTTTAGTTTTATATATGGTTTGACATAGGAAGACCACTATTTTCTCATATGAGGCCCACCCATTGGTAGTCTTTCAGTCATGGTGATTAGGTAGAGTTTTCCATTATATGGTTTTGAGAACTTATTTTGTTTTCAACTCATTACATTGGTCCACATCTCAAGAAGGAAGAATTCAATGTATAGCAGCGGATAGGTGTTGGGCTACAAATGATCCTTTAATTTTTCTTTCTACCAATAGGCCAAGAGCAGATCACGTCCAACTTATATCATGTCGAGATAAGCTCAGACAAAATCCAAACCCAAAGTTTGGTTTTAGAATTGAGGCAGACACTGCATGGCATTAAAAGAATTGAAGGTTTGGACTTGTCTGTCATCTAGACCTGTTTCAATAGGCTCAAACTAGTATACTACAAATGCATAACCTGTTTCAAAATATCAGATTCTCCTAGTTTGGAATTTGTGAAGTACCAAATTAACTCTGTTTGAGCTTTTGCTCAGGTTTGTTATAAGGATTATCATAGTAGTAGTAAAGATTGCCAATTAGCAGAATCATTTTTTTCCTGTATTTTTTCTTTGTACAGGGGATGCTGCATTATAAATTGGAATTGGATGCCTACAGGTCAGGTAGTAGCCATAAAAAAAACTCCACCCACATGAAGATGATGAGCATATTGACCAAAGAAGCTTCAGAAATGAGATACAAGCATTAACAGAAATTCGTCATCACAACATTGTCAAGCTGTATGGATTTTGCTCCCATCCACAATATTCTTTCCTTGTGTATGAGTATATAGAAAGAGGAAGTTTAGCTAAAGTCCTGAAAGTTGGAGGAGTTCTTGATTTTGATTGGATTAAAAGGGCTAAGGTTTGGATATTTTGTGGATATTACACTATTTTATTGTATTAGGATGAATTTATTTGAAATAATGAATGGATATTTTCATTTTGTTAGTTCGTAAATTTGTTTTTGTCTATATTGGTAGCATCTTTGACAAATTTTTTTCGTCTTCCTTTATATTAAACGCGACAAAATTATTTCGTCTCTATTTCTTATATTTATGAAAAAATATTTTTTACTCTAATTTCTTCTTTAATGATAAAATATTTTGTCATTAATTACTTACAAATATGTTCCCACTGAGTCGATTGGAGACAAAAAAAAAAAAAATTCGTCATCTACTGGCACTTTTTTAGACAAATTGTTTTCATCTTCATTTATATTAAACGCAACAAAATTATTTCGTCTCTATTTCTTATATTTATGACAATATTTTTATCTCTAATTTATTCCTCTAAGGACAAAATATTTTATCGTTAATTACTTACAAGTATGTTCCCACAGAGTCGATTGGAGACAAAAAAAAAAATCGTCATCCACTGTTAGCTTTTTTGACAATTTC
The DNA here is from genome assembly GCA_012931725.1 of Litsea cubeba. Taxonomy (NCBI): domain Eukaryota; kingdom Viridiplantae; phylum Streptophyta; class Magnoliopsida; order Laurales; family Lauraceae; genus Litsea; species Litsea cubeba. Next base: position 36,919,041 of record CM022955.1, on the reverse strand, counting down.
TTTTCGTCTTCCTTTATATTAAACGCGACAAAATTATTTCGTTTATATTTCTTATATTTATGACAAAAAAATTGTCTCTAGTTTCTTCCTTTAATGACAAAATATTTTGTCACTAATTACTTACAAGTATGTTCCCAACAGAGTGTATTGGAGATAAAAAAAAATCGTCACAAATTTATCTTTTTCAATGACGAATTTTTTTTCGTCTCCAATACCTTTTAGAGACAAGGCTTTGGCAACAAATTGGTGACGAAAAATTTTCGTCTTAATTAGTTTCGGTGACGAAATGTGTACATTTTAGGACAAATTTGTGTCGCCCCTAAACCCCAAATTTCTTGTAGTGTTAACTGGTTCTACTATGGGCTTAGCATTCACACTTGGTTCCTCAGTTTCCACTATCTCACTTGATTCTTCCTCAGGTTCTTTGGGTAGTTCCACCTTGTTATCAACCTGTGTACCCGACCTAAGAGTGATAATGGATTAGACTTGTTCTAGGCTTTTCCCTTTAGGATCATGAACAACTTGGCCCTTGATATTAGGTTTGGGTTGACTAGGGAAGGTTCCCTTGTCTCTGGCATCGATGGAGTTGGCCAGTTGGCCAATTTGATATTCCGGTTTTGCAAGGGTCTGGGTGTGACCATTCAAAATTTATGTAGTGCTTTGCAGGAACTAGGGAGTGTTCTAAGCTAACAGTTTCATGGTTTCCTCAAGAGAATCTATCCGTTGATTTTGCGGATTGGGGGTGAAATCTTGTATAAGTGGATTTTGGAACCCTGGAGGTGGCAAGGACTGAGATTCAATGGGCTGACATTGATGGGCTTGTGATGGGTCACCCTGAGTTGGACCCTTGGTCGAAGAGAAATTCGGATTATCCCTCCAACCTGGATTGTATGTGTTGGAGTATGGGTCATACCTCTGATGATTATCAAAATGAGTGTTTTGATGAAGCGCATTTACCTCAAAAATAAACTCGGTCTGACCCAATGTTGTTGGGTCAATCCTTCCATTCATGGCCTGATTATATTTCAATGACTCCAAAGTGTTTATAGTGGGCTTTTGCTTCAACTCTAAGGCCTCTATTCTCCTTACCAATGTGGCTAATTTGGCCTCTGCCTCAATTTTAGGTTTAACCTTGAACATCCCTCCTTTTTCAGGAATAGTGCGTTTGGTGGGCTCCCTCTTGACAGGGCCCCAGTGCAGTGTGTTTTCAACAGTTTCTTCCAAAAATGTCCATGCTTCATCCGCTGTTTTCTGTGTAAACTTCCCATTGCAGAAAGAGTCAACCATTTGCTTACTAGGGTATCTATACCCTCATACACAATCTGGACCAATCGGATCTTCTCAAATCCATGGTGGGGACACAAGAAGTCCTTGAACCGTTCAAGATAATTGTAAAGTGCCTCCCCATCCATATGATAAAATTCATTGATGACCTGCCTAATCGAAGCAGTTTTCTGCAGTTTTATGCTTGGAGTAGAATTTTTTGTGAAACTCTTCGACTAGCTTGGCCCATATACTGATGGACCCGGCCTGTAAGGTATAAAGCGAAGCTTTAGCCTTTTCTTTCAGAGAGAAAGGAAATAATCTAAGTTGAAGGGCCTCCTCAGTCACGTGATTGATTCTCATGGTCCCACATATGTCCTCAAATTCCCTAACATGTTGATATGGGTTTCCTGGTCTAGCTCACGGAATACTGGGAGCATCTGGATCATGCCAGATTTCATCTCAAATGTAGCATTGGTTTGAGGCAGGGTGATGCAGGATGGTTGAGTTGTCCTGGTGGAGTACATATAGTCCTTCAAAGTTGTGGGTGTGTCCACTTGATCATCCATTTTTTTTTCAAAAATTGATGAACTACCTATAATGGTCAATGCTAACTCAGGCTCTATTCGAATCAACCTTCGATTTTCGCGTTCTCACAATTTTTTCCTCTCAGGTTTGGATTGAATGCACTGGGTCTAACCTAAAAATGTTACCCTAATCTATATGCAGGGTCCTACTAGTTCTAATATGATGCACAAACAAATCAAGCAGTCACGCACTGAGCACAAGAAAGGTCCTAGGGTTGGCCTAAACACTAGACAACTCCTAACTGGTGAAGAGAACACGTGGGCCTCCAATTCGGTCCTATGAAACCTTAGTTGACCAAGCAGCTAACAGGGAGTGGTGGGGATGAACCCGCTTAAGTACCAGTACTCTGAATAGTTAAACTGTTGCATTCTTAGGAGCAAAGGCTTTCTTGGGCATCAACTTCGGTTAAAGAGCGCAATTGGTCCAACCGTCAGTGGTCTTCATCCTATTGAGCTTTAATCCTAGGGTCTCGTTGCTACTTGATTTTAATTAAAGTTAGGATCCTAATGTGAGAGATGGTTAACCTAAATGGGCAAGGATCTGGTGATGAAATTCAGTCGTTATCTTTTTGGGGTGGATTGGACTTAATTAAGTGTGTGTCCAATTAGATGGTGTGTCAATCAAGCATTCACACTTTGCAAAAATTAAATCATTCAAGCCCCACTTACAAGTAAAAGATTTATGGGGTAAGGTTTAGAAACTCTTACAGTGGGTCTACGCAAATCTTTAAACTATGCAATCTTTTAAATGGAACATATCATTTCCCAATAAGCCTTCGATATTAAGCCTTCGATATTGATGATAACATATCGCAATTCCTTTACAATTTGCTCAGCTTCAAGCCTATAAATTTCTCGATTGATTCCCTTCAAAGACCCACCAATTTCCCTACTTCTGAATGCCCCATAAGATGATAATTAAAAAAAAAGAAAGCATCATTAATAAGAACCCCCAAAAAAAAAAGTAATGTAAAAAAAAATTACTAAAATCAGCGTCGACGTCGTTGCCCAACCGTTTATGAAGTCTTGCTGAAGGGGTATAATAAGCGACGACGTCATCTCTTCGCAGAATCTTGAAACACTTGATCCTATTGAAATGAGCAGCGACGTCGTCGCTCCGCAGAATATTGACATGCTTGGTCCCATTGAAATGAGCGACGACGTCAACGCTCATCGTAAAAGGGCAAAAAAAGAGAAAAGTTTGGTGGGAATACCAGTTTTGTATCATATGAAATAGTGGACCCAGTGACCATCTAAGATCCTTTTTTGGGTAAATTCCTCTAGAATCATTGATTGGTGTCCCATCCTCAGGAAATGATAGACAGAGATTGTAGAGGGAGATTCATCTTTAGGAAAAGAGCGGTTCAGATTGTTGAAAGCGTCAAGGTGTGTTCAGATTGAAATTGTAGTGGATTTTCTGTATCTTTGATTTCGATTGAATTGGATGTTAGTGGCTTGAAAAAGGGAAGGTAGTTGGCACAGGAGCTTATAGATTAGATCTATGCAGATGTATGACTAAGTTAGTCAGAAATTATCTTGATCGGCTTGATTGAAAAAAGAGACCAAAGCTAATCGAAGAAAGATCAACTACACACTACTTTTCTTCTTATATTTGTTTTTGTGTTGATGTAAATTCGGATTAAGAAATGGAATTGATTTTTCCAATTAATTGGACTCACCATTTGGCTGCAGCAACAGTCGTAAAGGGGAAATATATTCCACTTGGTCTTAACTCCCTGGGCTATTGGGTGCAGCTCAGAAGTGTGTGGGTGGGTAAAACCAGCAAATAAGACAAGAATACTAGACCTTAGGTCGAGTGGGATGACAAGGGTTTATTGTCAATTCACAAGGGTCGTCTGGCCTCCGGCATGTGGGGTAATTCCCATATAAAGTGAAATGAAGTGAAGGATAATTTTAATGGATAAGAAATGCACAAAGGTAACATAAAAAAGTACTAAATTTCAAAACTTATATCTTTATATTTAAAAATAAGTCTAAAAGTTATTCTCTCATCCCATTAAATGACAAAACTTAGAAGGTGAACCTTTTCGTACGATAAAATAACATAAAAAAAAAAGAATGTGAAATTTAAAATTTGATACTTTTTTATTTAATCCATCTTCTTTTCATATCTTGAAATTTGAATATTCACTTCACTTCAATTAACTTAGAAGTGAATTACCAAAACAAGTCATAAGCTCAGCTATAAAAAGGGCAACCATAGGGGTTTGAACTTTGAAGGGTCTACCTATAACGAACCTGATTGTACAGAGTATTATTTTGAGAGCCTAAAGTTTCTGAATTTCGATGAAATTCTTTGCAATCAATCAGGGCTCCTGCAAAATTCTGGAATTCTAATCATGAGCTGGTAGTAATTTGGTAGAAAGCTGGGGCCATCCAGTTCCATGCTTTAGACGTTTCCAAGAACTCTCGGTGTAAATGCCTTCCAAAAGACTGTTGGGTTCATTGCGTAGAGAAACGGCCATTTTTCCTCTTTCTGCTCCTTAATTGGCGCAAAGTCCTCAGTCTCTCATTAGTCAAGAACACTACTCTTTCTCCTTTTCTTTGTTTCTTTTATAAATTTCAATGTATGGAGGAAGATCAAGTAAGGCCTTGTCCTCCCTTTTTCTGACTTCTCATGCACTTCCTAATAAAAATGAAGAAAACCAGTCTAACCACTTTCTCTGCTCAATGCATTTTGCTCTTCCTACTCTGTAACCAACACCCCTTGTCTACTGCATCAGAAAATGCCCCAACCAAGTTAAGTATGTTCTATGGTTCTGTATTCTACCATCTGCTCCAATTTAAAGATTTTAAGTTGTAAATTCTCTCTCTATAACTTGGAATAAGACGTTGCTAATAAATTCACAGTCGTATATTGTCTATATGGGCGAAAGAAAGCATAGCGATCCATCGCTTGTGGTGGACTCTCATACCAAGCTTGCTACAGTGTTGGGAGTGAGGTAGATTTTACACTAGCATTCTCTGGATTTTGAATTCATCAAGGTCCGTGTTTTCTTTTTTTAACATATGCCTTTCAAAATTCCAGCAGAGAAGAGGCAGCTGATTCGATCTTATATAGCTACAAGCATGGATTCTCTGGATTCGCTGTGAGGTTAACAGATTCTCAGGCAGAGATGATTGCAGGTATTTCTCAAGTAGTCTAGTTCTACTTATTAGAATAATTCGGCCTAGTTGTTGCGGAAATTGAAGGTTTAGAAATTAATGATCAAATGAGATCTAATTTTTATCGAGAAGTCATCTTCTACTAGAATATTAGGGTCCGATTCTTGCATAAATTGAAAACATTGAAATATATGGTCAAATGAGCTCTAACGAGCATATAGAATAAAGATGTAGTAATTAGGATCTTGAGACTCACTTAGTATTTGACTTACTAGGGTGGTTGCTGGATAATCATTTTCCATCTCTTTTGATTCATTTTCAATTAAAGGAAAAAAAATTTTGATGGTCATTTTAGTTATTTACCTTTATTCTTTTTATTTTGAGGATTTAACAAAAAAAAAAAACACTTAATGCGCGTATTACGCAATCAAACACTTTAGCAAGTGGTGCACCAATTAGAGCAATTGGGCCCAATTTTAATTTTTTTTACCTATTTAGCACATCATCAGCGCCGACCTTATTTACACTGCATAAGGTCGGTGCCGACCCTGTCCCCGAATCCTATTAGGGCTCGAAACTCTGTTTCTTCTCATTCTTTTCTTCTCTCTCCCAGACTACCACCAAGACCGACCTTGGACGGGTGCTCCTGCGTGGTTGCTACCATTTCCACTTACACTAGGCTTCAAACTTCCTCCTCAACTGTATCTCTTTGCTTCCAATCGGTTTCTCCATCATCTATTTTTTCTATCTTGACTGTAGATGTATCTATCTCCTTCCATTTTTTAGTCTTTCTCTATGTTTTTGTATTTTCCTTCCTTTTGGTTCTCTTACCATCCCGCATACGATATCGAAGTGCATGATACATGGGCTTCAACGTTGTTGTGAGATTTATAGATTATTCGTTTGAATGGACTAGGGTTTGTAAGATTCTAAATTTGGGGTTTTATGAGTTGAGAAGGACGATGGTTCTAGAGCAGTTACCGTCTTTGGCAGTTAGAATGAATTTGTTCTCCTTGCTCATTTTTCTTGCTTTGTGAAATGGATTGAGTTGATTTTTGTCCCAAAGCTTTAAGATAATAGATTCATTTTATTTTTTGGTGTTCAGTTGGATCTGTAATTAAATTAAGATTATGGTTTGATTAGTTTCCTTTGATTTGATTGGTCTTTTTGTCTGTTGTCAAAACCTGCCTCATTGATGCAGCCCAAATGCATGAGATCCATAAGGAAAACATGTCTTAGTCAAGTGACAAAAAACTAGGCCATTTCGTGTTCCAAAAATGGTGACTAGTTTCTTTATGAAACCACATTTTAGTTGAACAATGTCTGAAACTGTTATCAGGGAACCACCATGGAACAATAATGAAACTCTTTTTAATCAGACCATTTATCAAAGGAATGGTTCATATACAAAGAGAAAGGTTATAAAATAAAAATGTTAGGGTAATTTAACTAGAATGATATTGGTCTCATACTTTACTAGCAAAGAGAAATCTGTGCTGTGCACGGGTTAGCAACCAACTAAACTTGTAATACGAAAATTGTAAAGAGAGTAAAAAATGGAAATGCACCAATTTTTTAGTGCATATTTTTTTTATACAATGTAATTAATAAGTAATATTAACAATATTAACAAATGTAGTTGGTTGCAAATAACCGATAATACATCCTATACTTCCTTGCAAAGTCAATAATTCACCCTACATGAACTTTAACTATTGTGGTGTTAGACAAAACTGTTTATCTCTTACTTCAAGTGGGCGTAATCTATCTCTAATATTGGATTGTTATGAAATGTACATTTTTAGTGTTCACTATTCCATATAAGCATGAAATTTTTAGTATTCATTATTTACGTCTTGTGAACATTCTTTATGTATGCTTGCCTTCATCACATTCAATGCTATCATATATAATTTGGATATACTCAGATGTCTAAAGAGAATACAAGCAAGAACGAATTACCCCGCAACGAGGCTAGTACTTCAAATGCACAACCAGACCAACTTTTGTGAGAGCAAGAGCATCACATTTCCGTCGCTATCGAACATGGTTTAGTATACTCTCTTCCACACAATCACTAATCAATTGAATTTCCTTTCGATATATGGCTAACGTTATTCAAACTGTCATTTTTCGCATGAGTGGTTATGTTTGAGTGCTTTATCTTCACCTCCCTTTACTCTCGGTATTGCCTCCTGGCTTACAGTGAACCTCCCCTTACATTTATTGTGCTATATATATTCTTGGATATTGATCATAATGTAACTTATAATTGAAGTATGGTTATGTTGTGGATGTTGTCAATTTGTAACTTTAAAACTTAGGAGATGTGCAGGCAATTTAAGTAAATGTAAATGGGATGTTGATGGATTGATTGAATGTCTATTGAATGCATAAAATGTTTTTGTTTGTATTTAAAATGTTGTATTTGAAGCACATAGTTGCCTTTTTATGTCAATTCCTTAGTCCCGTTCCTTAGGATTTCTTCTTTCCAAATTTATATAGCGTCATCACCGATGCTGTATCAATTATTTTAGACTGCTATGGTCATCACCAACCCTGACTTATAATATTTTCCAGAGAATGCCTGTAAAAAATTACAACTTTCAGTAAAAAAAAAAAAAGAAAACTGCGTCGGTGATGACCTTATTTTACACAGCTAAGGTCATCACCGACTCTAACTTAGAATTTTTTTCTGAAAATGCCTAAAAAAAGTTTCAATTTTTTGTCAAAAAAATAGGAAACCTGCGTCGGTGATGACCTTATTTTACACTGTTAAAGTCATCACCGACTCTGACTTAGAATTTTTTTTCTGAAAAAAATTACAACTTTTAATGTAAATAAGGTCGGCGCCGACCTTATGGCTTATGCGGTGTAAATAAGGTCGGCGCCGATGATGTGCCAAATAGGTAAAAAAAAAAATGCTCAATTGCTCTAATTGGTGCACCACTTGCTAAAGTGGTTGATTGCGTAACACGTGCACATTAAGTTTTTTTTTCCGGTAAAATCATCTTTTATTTTTAACCACTTTGAGAAATAAAATTCTTGGAATCTTTAAGAATTTAATTAAATGAATCGAACAGGCCGCTAGAACCCCTTCAAATATTTAATCAATTTTCGGCGAAAATAAGTTTCACTCAACATTTATATGTAATTCCCCATCATCATCATCATCATCATCATCCTCTACTTGTGTCATAGTTGGCCAGAAAATTGGTTATGTGAGTCATTTAACCATAACTTTGAAATCTATAAGGATTAAATACCAGTTTAACAGGTATTATACTTTCATTGAGTCAATCTCATCAGATCAGATCTGAAAAACACAAGGTTTAATCAGACTAAATGCTCATCCTTGGATTCATGGCTAGTTTGGAGTGTGATTGGTCATTCCTCTTTGTGGGATTTACAACTCACTTCTACAGCCAAGCAATCCATTCTTAAAGTGAATCAAGTTACCCAAAATCCATATATTTATAGGTTTCTATCATAGTTTACTTTCCAAAAATTCTAATTTTAGTGGGACTCTCCTTATTATCAACTTAGTAGAAAGCAGCAATTACTTTCTAAGTCCATTAAAGAGAGGAGGCTTAAATGCATTGGCCGTCCATGGTGGGACCTACATGGGCATGCGGTAAAGTGGAACACATGGTCCATGTAATTCTAATAAGTAACCATTTACTATCTGGATCTCTGCAAAATGACAAGGATGAAATTGGGTCGAGTTTCAGTAGCATCCTCTGTACTCAGACCAACATGCATCTAGCTACCAGACCTTTTCCATACCCGAATCTAATTTTGAAGATCTGGAACCAGATCAAGCCAAAATAAGAAAATCTGGAACCAGACAAGGATACAGGACAAGGACCCTGTCTCAAATTAAGACCCAAATTCTTGTAAAACATGTGTCCTCCGTGACCCACACCAGAAATTTATCCTTTTAAATCTGTTTTACTTGGAACTAGCTACAAGCAACAAAAGACACAAATTCTAATATATTATAGTGGAAGTTTTTCAATTCAATTCTGACTACTAGCTTTCAATTTTGACTCTCGCTAGGCCCCACATAAAAATATTAGATATTGTACATATTGTTCAATCTAACACAACACTTAGTGAGCTTAGACGAATTTCTTATTCATACAGGACTATACCACATTTATATGCTACAATGAAAGATAATAAAATAGCTATCCTTATCTAATAAAACCATTATTATCTCAATAATCTCTTTCCTTGTCATCAGAAAATATTATCCTATATTCTAACACCTTCTATCCTAACAATCTAGCTGTCAAGACAAAAATGTGTGAAGCCCAGGTAAGGTCACCCTTAGTAACACTTCCCCCACTAATTCTTTGCCAGCTTTCCTTCTCTTCGGCGGGACCTCTGTCCATTTGCTATCGGGTTATCGGGTCCGATAAGTTATAAAATACAAACCCGGAGCCCGGACCTATTAAGTAAGATCCGGGCCGAGTTTGACCCGACCCGATAAATTCCTTATCGGGTCAAACCGGGTCAGACCAGGTTTCAAGATCCAGTGTGCACCCCTACTTAGTACCACCTACCCAACGTCATATCCCACTATAACCTCAGCATCAACTATCCCCTCTTTTTATGGAGATTCAAATAAAATCTAAGTTGAAATAGAGATGTTTATATCATACCTTTTACACATTGTTTGACTTGCCTGTTTCACTTCCAAAAAGTAAAAATAGTACGAACAAATTTATCATTTTATAAAAGAATATATATGGGCAAACTTGTCAAAGAAAAATAAAAGGTGAAAGGTGTTTGATTGCTTTAGATTTTAATTTCTATTTAAAAAAAGTCTACCTTTTAGTTGTTGTTTGGAAAAGAGACAAAATGTCGTAATTGATTGAATGTGAGAATTAGTTGAGTTTGGCTGAATAGTCTAACTGACTAATCAATTTTAAGTCTTGAAAATTTTAAAACCCACCCATACCTCCATTTTTTAGTACCCCAGCCAAGGGCGGGGACCTAGGAGAGTACCTGCATATGAGTGGAGAGGCTTGCACAAGCAAGGAAAAGACACCCCATACATGTAGGGAGCACTAGCACATGTGAGGAGAGGACAGCCCCACACGTTTGGAGGGAAGACTTGCACATGTGAGGAGGGAGAGACCAAGGGATCGATCACTGGTGATCACTGGTCATCTGGCTTACTGATCTTCCAAGTAGACCTAGATGGCTCACTCATTATCACCTGTATTACTTTCAGTCAAAAGATTATTATCACTATATGAATATGAAAGACATCGGGTGCTAAAGCTTCTTATTATCCTAATAATTTTTCCAATTGCAGCATCAACTACTGATCCATCTGGAGAGCCAATCTTCACAATTGAAGACGCTCAAAGATCGCCTGCCCCTTCGATTTTGGAGGCGGCATCGTGAACCCAAAACGAGCAGCAGACCCCGGTCTCATCTATGCTATGGGCATGACTGACTATGTCCATTACCTTTGTTCAATTGGCTACAACAACTCTGCCATCTCTACATTAACACTACATCCCTCTGTTTGTCTTCATAAAAATCCTCTGTGCTCAATCTCAAACTTCCCTCCATAACTGTCCCAAACCTCAGAGCCTCTGTAACTATTACAAGAATTGTTACTAATGTTGGTCCCATTGACAACACATACATCGCTTCGGTTAAGCGCCCGCTTGGGGTAAAAGTTGCAGTGAGGCCGCACATGCTAGTCTTCAATTCCACTATCAAGAAGCTCTCCTTCACTGTTACATTGTCGTCGAGTCATAAGAGGATCGGAGGATACTACATTGGGAGCCTTAGTTGGAGTGATGGAATTCGCAAAGTAAAAAGTCCAATATCAGTGAAGACCGAAATAATACCTTCTTACACAGATCGCTCCTAAATTGCAATGTCATCAAGGTTGAAGAATCTTACACTGTTGTATCCAAACCTATCTTGAGATTGCGTATTTATCCCAACAGATTGATCTAGATTATGTGATAAACTTAAATAAAATCATTAAAAGCATATTTTGAGTAACCATCAAATCAAATATTAGAAGGTCCCACTGATACAGCTTTGGTCATAATCTTGAACTAGCATGTGCTTCTCTACTCACCAAAATCATACAAAATTAATGACTCGGATGGACGTGAACACTCACTGAGGAGAACAGAGCTAGAGGGACCATTCAAAAAAAAAAAAAAGGGCTAGAAGGCATTGAAGACTATTTGCTTCATAATTATAATTAATCGGAGATAATCTGATCTTTTCTGATTGCTCAGTCACATACAAGATCTTGATTTTCATGGGCAAGAAAAGATATAATATTAATTTTAAAAACTAAACAAATTGATACCAACAAATAGGATGAAGTAGATTTAAATGGGCCTAAGGATCTAGACTAGCTCATGGACATGGGCCACAGTGTTAACATAAAATTCTGGTAAGAGCTCATGTTAGCTTTGATATTTAAAGAAACTTCTTGAGTAACCCAACCGATAGGGAAGTGAATCCTAGCACAAGCTGGGGAGAGGACCAGGGATCGAACTCGGGACAGTTTAACGAGAACAAAACTCCCAAGTCCCAACCGGCAACCCCTGGGCTGTCCCTTTATTCTCCTGCTTCCATAGTATAAAAATATGGAAAACTCAGCTTTGCTAGGTGGGAAATAAGGCAAGTAACTTGGACGAGTCTTGCCAAGTACTTGGTGACACTCATTTGACTCACCCGACTCACAGACCTAATAAAAATGAACCCACTTGGCTAATGTCAAATACCAAGAAAAGGACCATTCCTATCCACGCACTACAAGAAAAAAAGGCTTTTAGCTAAAACCCAAGATGGCCGCCACTAAAACCTATAGTAGCGGCCATACTGGACCCTGCTTGTCGTCGCTGTAGAAACCGTGAGTAAAGGTTTTAGCGGTGGTCTAGGGACGCCGTTACAAAGAGTTTTAGCGGGGGCCACTAGCCGCCGGTGAAACTTTTCGTGTTTTACCCAAATGACGAAAAATGCTTTTAGTGGGAACTGTTGGCCGCCGGTAAAAGTACAAAATGTCGCCACAAAAGAGGAAAAAATGTTTTAGCGGTAAAACTTGTATTTTAAAAAACACTAAATTGCATTTCCTTTAAATTAACCTATTTATGACGCAATGACTAGGTTGCTTGAGACACATCATGAATTCAAATGCCTGCATAAGCAAATAAACAAATGATGAGAAATCTAGTCTAATTCCTATATAGCGTGTGATTTGAAGTATAAACAATGTGCGCCCAACATGAGCTAAATATGACGGTCAGCTGCCGTCAACATCATAATGATGGCAGGCTAATATATATGAACAATTCCTACTACTAATACTAATAACAACAACTGCAATTCAAACTAGAAAACCAACTCCGATCATTCCATTTATTCAACACTTAACCACTGCAAAAACACTTTAACAGTATAGAGAGATAAAAGAATATTATTGAAATAAAACTTCATTATGAAATGGTAAAGAGGTGAATCAGAACTTTTATCATTGTGAACACCATCCCAACTTTTGGACCACCGTGTTATGGGAGCATAAAGTGAAAATACTGATGGGACATTCAATCAAAATTGAACACCTCAGGTGGGTAAAGAGAACCTTATAAGTTATAACAACCAAATTAATTGAAGGAACAAAAAGTACATATATGCAATATGCCGATTGCTAGAATCCCGATATTGTTTGCAAGTCCAAAATCAATTATATAGACCTGAGAAGCAACAACCATTACCTGATGATAAAAAGGTCATCTTGAAAGAGATAAAAAGTGACTTGATGATAACAAACATTACCTGGTTGGCCTTTCAACCAAGACCTACATCATCATCATCAAACCTCTATAACCAAGTTAAATAAGGGACCAACATAAAAAATCAAAACAAAAGAGATCACAATGTCTACTTTTGTTCCAAGACTGCAAAAGGAAAGGATACATAGTAGCAAACCCAAGTGCGAAACATAAATGCTCATCTCTAGTCATCCAATTTTTCATATAAGTATCTATTTCAAATATGCAAACACTACAAAAATATATACAAAATATAAAAATTTAACAAATAGCCCATATTGCAAATGCTAAAAGTTCATTACAAATCTGTCTTTATAAGCAACACAATCAGAAATATATATCACAACCACATATATGATTCTCCAAAAAGAACATGAACTCCATCAAAACTAAGACTTTAGACTAATATGATATCAGTAGTATCATATTTCTTTATTTTTTTACAGCTCCAAACATTTGAAGGATAACACTCAAAGAGAGACCCTATATCCATATAGGTACAAAATACAGATAGTTTATATTGTTTAATGGGGTTGATTGATTGAAAGAAACATACATTTTACTGATTGCTTGAGATTAACTCTTGTACAGAGTCTGCTGTTGTTAACACCTCAGCTTCTTAATCCGAATAGAACCTTGACTGGAAGCTTGTGTACAATGTTATTTTATATGTGGATGTATTTGATAGGATCCATTTCGATTGTGTTCGAGAAAGGATTTAATTTATGTACATACATATTAGCTGCCATGTAACTTGTTGGTTGAACAATGAGTTGGAAGTTTCACCTTTCTTTTTTATTCCTATTGCTGCCTCTTCAAATATGAAGGAAGCAATTGAGTAGAGCAGATATTGACTAAAACAGTAAGATAGACATTGATTGTTCTAGGATCTAGTATTTCCTTCATCTACTAATTTGGGGAACCATGAGAAATTTTGTTTAAGGCACTTCAGTGGGGCTAGCAGATAGAATTCTAAATTACCAAGACAAATGTTTGAATGCCCAATTCACGTGTACAATGTTAGATATGGGAAGGATGAGTTCATCTTAGACTCTTCAGTGGGGCTAGCAAATAGCCAGATTGGTTTCTTTCTCATTACTGTATAAAAAAACATTGATATAATATTTTATTAATCTTTCCCTTTAAATAATATAGAGTATACTATACATTTCACTCGGGTAATCAGAAATTTTGGAATGGACCACACTGGACCTGGACTCAAAAAAGATTATCAATTGCGACCAGAAAGAACATCTTAAACTTTTGAACTCAAATTTATGCTTTAGATGAACCCTGTACACAAGTTCAGAACATCTTAAAATTTTAATCATTAAAGAATCAAATTCTCAAGCAGTTATCATGCAAAAGACAAGAGGGCAGACAATAGAAAAACAAAGAAAGAATCCACTGATTTTAACCAAACATAAAATTAGTTAAGAATTCTAAAAAAAAAAAAACTAATCTACATGGATCAATTAAACCATGGTATCGTTTGTTACACAGGTAAATAAAATTTATTTTTTTCATACGATGTAACTTCTCCAAACATCTATGCAAAAAACGAGAAGGAATTACATGGATCATAAAAGGAGTTGATAATTCAAATTAATAGGGCATATGTCACATCCCCATCATGATCCCAACTGTTCATCCATCAAGATCCACAAAATGACTATAGTGCTGAAAAAAAAAAAAAAAAAAGCTGCATTAATAGGGCAACCATAACACCACCATTGAATTCGATATAGAATTTCTATTTTTCTCAACCATGTCTCGAGTGAAAGACTACCATCCAAAAACAAAATGAGTGCAGAGATTCATCGAATGCCACATGAATCCAACAATACCCTAGAACAGATCCCGTTTATAAGAATCGAGATTTTTAGCTTTTGCCCTAATTTCAGTACAGAATCCAGCATTTGATAACAAAATATAGGAGAACGGCAGGCCAATCCAATCGTGCACAAATATAGGGTTCTTCGAAAAAGAGATGCAATCTATCTCTACTAGAAAAGGAAGAGGAGAGGGACCTGGGAGGGAGAGAGAGAGACCTGGGAAGGAGAGGACTGGTGCATGAGGTGGATGAGATTAGATGTGGATTGGACAGCTTGGGATATCTGATCAGCAACATGGGCTTTGGCACTTCCTTCGATCTTCTGCCTTCCTTTTCCTTTGTTGCCATCGCGATGGATACGCTACAGATACCGGAGAAGGAAGTCGCTACTGCTGCCGGCTTTGGTTGCGGAGAAGAAGAAGAAGCGTAGAGAGCTCTCGGTGTTCTGTGAACGGAAAATATCTGGAATGAGGGTTCCGGTCTGTAAAGGCTTTTGTTATATAATTAGGAGTTCTAAACATATAGCGGGGGTCACATATAAGGGCCTAGCTAAAAGCCCACGGGCACGTTTGGTAATGGGAGAGAATCTTCCAACCACGGAATGAGGCATTACTCAATGAGAATATACAGGGGAGAGGATTCATGATATCCCATGTTTGGCTAACACAGAGAAATCATCAATAATTTCTTCAAATCCATGTTTGGCAAGAAAAAAAAAAAGCTATAAGTTGGGTTCATGATGTTGGTAAACATTGAAAGGAATTCAACAATACATATCAAAATGTACAAGAACAAAAAAAACTAATTACAATTGTGTAAGTGCCTAAAAATTAAGGACTTTAATGCAGGGATTAGGGTCCCTGATTCGGATGGTTTGGATGAAGTTTGCTGTGGCTCCGACTGGACCTGAAAAGGAAGAGAGGGAAGAAGCGTCAAAGGACCCTGGCTGCAGGCAGCGTAAGGCTCTCCGATGCTTAAGTTAGTTTAGTGAGCGAGGAGAGGAAATAGCAGAGGGATAGTGTGTATATTGGGTTGCATACCTTTGGATGGAAGTGGATATGCTATTTATAGGCGATGGGGTTGACCTTTGTGGGCGAGTTCCAAGACTGGGCCGGCCACTCGAGTGGCTACGTCCATTCAGCCCATAATGCATTAAATGCCGGCCCATGCTTCATTAAATGCTAGGCTTGCTGGGTCAGGCGGCGGTGCTGACTTTTGGGCCAGGTCCCATCAGGCCTGGCCTGGAGCCATGCCCTGGGGGCGCACGTGTCCCGTACGCGCCGTTTGTCAGTAATGATAAGCTGCAGGACATGCCTTGGCATGCGCCGCTGTCCTGTCGCTGGTCCCATCAACCCGTCAATCATCTGTACTGCCGGGCCTCAGTGCCGCAGTCGGCCGGATCTGACTGCGGGAACTCCCACCGCGGCAAATGCCGCGATCCTGTAGCCGCAGTCCGCCCCGGCTAGAGGTGGCATTATCACTCTATCTTGAGGGCATATTAGCGTTGGTCTCGGCTTAGTAAAAATACCCCCACACAATTGCCCCCCCAGTCTTCCGAGCTCTTAAGGGTATCACAACTCTTTGAGGTCGGGAGCTGAGTAGGTCTTGCCGAGATGCAACGTTGCGCGGTACTTCGATGAATCCGCTCTCAGGCTCGGGGAAGCTCAAACGCCTCCTGTCTCTTGGGATTCTACCGCCATTTTGGCGGTTGGGGCCTTTACTCTTATCCGCTGTCGCCTCCGTACCCGAGGCATTAAATGGCGCTCGGGAATCGAGCTGACGCTTCCACGCGTCCTTCTTTGCTTGGTTGGCCCGTCGTTTCGCGGCGGCGCGTGCAGTGAAAAGGCGCGCCCTTCTTGAAATTCGAAGAGGCGCCATGATTAGGCGCCCAATTTTTCGCTTATAAATAGGGGGTCGTCCTTTCTTCTTCCCCCTTTACTCGCATTCCATCTCTTTTTGCTTCTTTCTTCCTTTTCGCTTTCTTCCTCCTCTGTCTCTGTCGAATCGAAGGAAGCTGCAGCAGAGGTCTCGTGGATCCTGAAAGAGGTGCCGCCAGGATCCCGTTGCGCTTTCTTTCCTTCCGTAAGTCTCTTTCTTCTTCTCTCTGTTCTTTTCTGTTCTTTGCTGTTTCGTTCGATTTCAATCTGTTCTCTAAGTTCCAGTTCTATCTTTTAGCCTCTGTCTAGGGTTTCCTTTCGCCTGTTTTAGCGAATTTTCCCCCTTCATTTCAGCGTTCACCCCTGTGAGATGGGCATCTTTAGTCACTGGATAGAGTCTGAGAGGGGATTGGCCGATCTCAGGGCCAGATACAATATCCCCGAGGGGGTTCAGGTTATGGCGGCCCCACTGGTCGCCGATATCCTTGGAGATTTCTACAATGGCTGGATGCCGTTTCCTTTAGTTGCCGTAATCGAGGGCGGGGTTAGGTTTCCCCTCCGCCCTCTGCTCAGGGAGTGCACTAGGGCATGGAACCTATGTCCCTGCCAGCTGATGCCCAACAGCTTCAAGATCATAATGGGCACGGATGCCCTTAACGCGATCCTGGGCATCGGTCTCGGCGTTCATGATATCGAGGATACCTACGATATCTGCAAGTCCGGGAAGGACATGTACTACCTCCGCGTCAAGCCGGGTAGGAGGCCGTTTGTGCAAGCCCTGGAGGATTCCAATAAATACGCTGGAGACGACCGCTTGATGGTCACGGGTGGCTGGGAGTTCAGCGATGACGAGTCCATCGCGGAGAGATACTTCAGGATTCCTCGCCACTACGGCACCCCTCCAAGTAATTACAGCCCCAACGTGCTTTTTGCCCTTTTTCGCTTTTCCGCACTGCCGGACTAATGCCTTTCGTTTGCCCCGCAGGTGTTCGTCAGAGGAGAGTGGCTGCTTCCCGGGACGGCTGGAAGCTGAACAAGGCTTGGATCCGCGCCTTGGAGAATTACCACGGCCACGGAGATAGATCGGCGTGGAGGTTGCTTGGGTACGAACCCAGGTATCGAGGCTATCGGGGCAAGAAGCACACTGCCCACCGCTCCCAGGCCGCGGCGGAGGTAGACGAAGGAGGGAGTGCGGCTCACTCCGGGGATCGCACCGCGTCAAACTCCGAGGCATCGGCTTCGGGGTCTGAAGACGACGCCGAGACGATCGGAAGGATCATCTTATCCTCGGAGAGCGAGCCGGAAGGTGAGATGGACGGGGCCCGCCCGAAGCCGGTCTTCAAGGACCTCAGGGCCCAGCCCGCTGGGGGGCGAGGCCGCGGCGCGGCTCCCTCTTCTCGCGCGCCTCCTTCCTCGAGCGCGCCTTCATCGTCCTCGGCACCTCCTCCCTTGCCGACACTGCCGCCGCACCACGCTGCCGGGCCTAGCACATCCGCGGTGGCGCCTTCCCCGGCGTCGCGGGGCGAGGACTTGGCCAGAAAGAGGGCCAGAGTCGAGGGCTCCGCGGGGGAGTCCTCAAGTGGCATGTCAACGCGGGCTACTCCCGCCCTTTGGAGGCCGAGCTTCATGCTGCAGCAGGGGAGGCCGATGACGGTCGAAGACCGCCTCTCTGGAGGGCCTCTCGTGGTTGCCAGTCTCGGCAGCGCTTGCGCCCTGCCCCGGGACATGGAGAAGCACGATGAGCTGGATGACATCTCTCTCCTGGCATCGCAGATGAAGGCGGGCCTGAGCGTAAGTTTTTCTAAACTTTTCTTGGTCTTCTTCCTTTCATCTGTTAGTCATAATTTCCCCTGACTTGGTGATTTTATTTGCAGATTGTGCAGATGGCCCAGGTCTCAGTGTCCAGGGTCCAGAAATGCCATGACGAGCTCAGGAGGATGCAAGCCAACTGTGATCAGCACAGGAAGGCCCTGGAGGATGGCAAGGTGAGGGAGAAGGAGTATGAAGAGACTCACCAAGCCCTCTTCTCCGAGCTCGACAAGACGAAGAGGAGGGAGGCTGAACTGGAGAGGAGGATCGCGGGCTTGGAAAGGCAGAAAGCCGAGCTCGAGCACCGGGTTCAGGCCGAGGTTGCTACGGCCTTCCAGGACGGCGTCGACGTAGCGGGCGAGGAGTACTCGGCGCAGGTCGACGATATAAGGGCTTCGTCCTGGGAGATGGGCTGGATGGCGGCGCTCGCGAAGGCGGGGGTCCCTAGGGATCACCCTGCATACGTGAGCCCGGACGAGTTCCCTCGCCCCGAGGCCGACCCGACCCCCGCGGCGAATCCCGAGGGGGATCTTTCAGCCGCGCCCGGACCAGAGGCCGCCCTGTCGACTGAAGTTCCTATCGTTGCTACGACTTCGGCCGTCGCCTCCTCCTCCGAAGTTCCTCCAATTGCCGCGACTCCTCCTGCAGATCCTAACGCCCTGCCCCCTGCTGCTTGAGGCTCTTTATATGCTTTCTTTTGTAGCTTTTCCTTTCTTGCTGCTCATGTAGAAAACTTTTGAAATTAATGGAGAAAGAACCTTTTTTGCCTCTATTTCGTACTCTTTTGTTTGGAATGTTTAGAATGTTTAGAATGTTAAGTGTCTGACTTCGGCGTTGTGTTTTGGACTTTCATCCCTTGGGGACCCGCGGTCGGTTGTCCGTGCTGAGAGGCCGTGGTCCTTTGAATAGGATGTGATGCAGGTTTGATCCGAGCGTTTCTCCACTGGGTGATAGTATATGAGCTCGGGGAGTGCTTTAGGGATCATTTAGTGCGTCGGTCCTAGTGTGTGGGCTATCTAGCACGTAGCCGAGATGCGCACGAAATGGAGGAGTCCCCTGGCACGTCACCATGGGCCGTGCTGGCTATCTGGCACGTAGCCGAGATGCGCACGAATTGGAGAAGTCCCCTGGCTCGTCACCAGGGGCCGTGCTGGCTATCTGGCACGCAGCCGAGATGCGCACGAATTAGAGACATTCCCCTGGCGGACAGGGGAGTCCTGCCGTTGCCGCGGTCCTTTCCTTGGAGAAATTTTGATTTAGAATGCAAAGAAGCTTTCTTGGGAGGAAATAACCTTCATTGATTTTGCATAAACCGAATACATTTAAAAGTAAAATTTCTTGAGGTGCGACGCGTTCCATGGCCGCGGCAGCAGTTTCCCGTCCATATCTTCGAGTTTGTATGCGGACCGCCCCGCGGTCGAGACTACTTTGAATGGACCGCGCCAGTTTGGGGCCAACTTGCCCTGATTCGGATCCTTATCTGCGGGCAGTGCCTTCTTCAGGACCAGCTCTCCGATGGAGAACTTTCTTTCCCGCACTTTTTGATTGTAACCCCTTGCCAATCGTTGCTGATAGGCTGCTAAACGGATGGAGGCGGCTTCTCTGCGTTCTTCGGCCAGGTCTAGTCCCAGGGTGAGGTTTTTATCGTTCTGGGCCTGGTCGAAGAGTTCAGATCTGAGGGTCGGGAGACCGATTTCGAGGGGGATCACGGCTTCCATTCCGTATGCCAAGGAAAAAGGAGTTTCTGAGGTGGAGCGTCGCGGAGTGGTCCTGTAGGCCCACAGCACGCTGGGTAGCTCTTCCACCCACCTTCCTTTGGCCCCATCAAGTCTTTTCTTGAGCCCATCCAAGACCACCTTGTTGGAGATTTCAGCCTGACCATTGCTCTGGGGGTAGGCCGGAGTCGAGTAGTGGTTTCTTATGCCGAGCTCCTTGCAAAAGTTCTTGAAGAGGCTGGAGTCAAATTGGGTCCCGTTGTCCGAGACCAAGACACGAGGGATACCGAACCTCGTGACGATGCTCTTCCATACGAAGTTCTTGGAGTCCCGCTCTGTGATGGAAGATAGTGCTTCTGCCTCGATCCACTTTGTGAAATAGTCGGTGGCCACTATCAGCCACCTTTTATTCCCCGGAGCTCGGTGGAGAGGACCCACGATGTCCAGCCCCCACTGTGCAAATGGCCATGGACTGGAGAGCGGGCTCAAATCCTGTGCTGGTTGATGGAGGTTGTGCGAGAATTTCTGGCACTTTTCGCACTTCATAGCGTACATCTGTGCGTCCTTTTGCATGTATGGCCACCAGTATCCTTGGCTTATAGCCCGGTATGCTAGTGACCTTCCTCCGATGTGACTTCCGCATATGCCTTCATGTATTTCGTAAAGGAAGTCTTCAACTCGGCTTGGGTGGACGCACTGGAGGTAGGGGCCCGTGAAGGATTTCCTGTACAGCTTTCCTTCTGGAGAGAGCCAGAACCGGGCTGCCCGGAGCCTGATCTTGTGAGCTTGTGCTCTGTCCTCGGGGAGTTGGTCGTCTTTGAGGTATGCGATGATGGGATCCATCCAACTGGGCCCGAGGTCGGCACACAGGACTTGCCGTGGTGGGCTGAGCTCTATGCTTGGCGATGTTAGCGAGCCAACTTCTATAGTTCTCTTTTTTCCAGCCTCGACGGCGGAGGCCAAGTTGGCGAGTGCGTCGGCGTGCGAGTTAGAGTCTCTGCCGATTTGTTTGATCTCTGCTTCCGGAAATTGGGAGAGGAGTTTCCTGGCGAGGGCTAAATAGGCTGCCATTCTATCGTCGCGAGCCTGATAATCTCCAGTGAGCTGGCTCGTCACCAACTGCGAGTCACTGTAGATTACCAGCTGTTGAGCTCCGAGAACCTTTGCACTATTCAGCCCGGCCAGCAATGCCTCATACTCTGCCTCGTTATTTGACGCTCGGAAGTCGAGAGTCAGTGCTTGCTCAATTACTAGCCCTTCCGGAGACTGGAGGACTATGCCGACACCGGCCCTCCTAGAGGTGGAAGACCCGTCAACGAAGACCTTCCAAGCCGAATCTCGGGAGGTGTCCCGAGATAGCTCGTAATCAGTCTCCGGGACTAGGCCATCCCGCTCCTTGCCCCCCAGTGCGGGGTCGAGTGGGCTCGGCGCCGAACTCGGAGGAGTGAACTCGACGATGAAGTCTGCCAAAATCTGCGCCTTGATCGCCGTCCGGGGCTGGTAATGGATGTCGTATTGCCCTAGCTCCACGGCCCATCTCGAAACTCGCCCAGAGAAATCGGCCTTCCGAAAGACGAATTTGAGTTGGTGCTCCGTAACCACCACTATCTTGTGGGCCTGAAAATAGTGCGAGAGCTTCCGAGAGGCACTTACAAGGGCCAGTGCGAGTTTCTCCATTGGCAAGTATCTGGTTTCGGCGTCGAGGAAGGTTTTGCTGGTATAATAGATGGGCTTTTGCTGCCCTTCATCTTCTCTGACCAGGACTGAGCTCACCGCGTGGCTGGAGACCGCCAAGTATAGGTACAATGTTTCGCCTTTCTTCGGGGTTGATAACAGTGGAGGCGAGGCCAAATAGGCTTTGAGTTCCTGGAGGGCCGAATCGCATTCTGGGGTCCACTCGAATCTTAGGTTCTTTCGCAGCAATTGGAAGAAAGGGCGGCATTTCTCTGAAGACTTGCTGATGAAGCGGTTGAGGGCGGCAGCCATGCCGGTGAGCCTCTGGACCTGCTTCGTCGTTGCCGGGCTCTGAATTCCCAGGATCGCGGAGATCTGGTCCGGGTTCGCTTCGATGCCGCGTCGCGTGACGAGGCTCCCTAGAAATTTGCCGGACCCGACCCCGAAGGCGCATTTGGAGGCGTTCAGCTTCAGCCCGAACTTCCGAAGAACTTCAAAAACTTGCCCGAGATCCGCCAAATGGTTGAGAGACTGGGTGGATTTGACGACCATGTCGTCGATGTATACCTCGACGGTCTTGCCGAGGTGTTCCTGGAACATTTTGGTGACCAGTCTCTGATAGGTTGCTCCCGCATTCTTGAGGCCGAACGGCATCACCTTATAGCAGTAGGTTCCCCTAGGAGTAATGAATGCCGTTTTCTCCTGATCCGGTCCGTACATAGGTATCTGGTGATAGCCGCGGTAAGCGTCGAGAAAGCTCATCCTTTCGTGACCGGCGGTGGCGTCAATCATCTGGTCGATCTTCGGTAGAGGGAAGCAGTCTTTGGGACATGCTCTGTTGAGATCAGTGAAGTCGACGCAGACCCTCCATTTTCCGGTCTTCTTCTTCACCACCACGGTGTTTGCCAGCCACTTTGGGTATTGGACCTCCCTGATGGCGCTTGCTTCAAGCAGTTTTTCCACCTCTTCGACCACGGCTGCAGACTGGTCGATTCCGGACCTTCTTGCCTTTTGAACCACTGGCTTGGCCTGGGGGTCCACATTCAGCCTGTGGCTCATAACTTCTGGGTTTACGCCTGGCATTTCCTGCGGGGTCCAGGCGAAGACATCTCTGCTCTGTAATAGGAAACTGAGCAGCTCGGATCGCTCCTGCTCGGCGAGCTGGCTCCCAAGGAGGAAGTACCTCTCTGGATCACTGGGGTCGATCCTGACCTCGGTGAGGTCCTCGATACTCTTTTCTCCTGGATCACGGCCGACTCTCTCTAGCTCCGCTTCGAGCTCTGCCATGTGCACTTGCTTTGGTTCTTCCTCGCCGGACACCACGGCCATCATGCAACGTTTGGCCATTTGCTGATCCCCATTGACTGTGACCACCTCGACTCCGCCATCCCTTTCCAAAGGGAACTTGAGCTTTTGATGGTAGGAGGAGGGGACGGCTTCTAACTGGTGCAGCCAGCTCCGCCCTACGATGGCGTTGTAGGGAGATGGGGTGTCCACTACGAGGAAGTCGGCCACCACTGACGCGCCACCTACTCGAACTTCGAGGGAGACTCTCCCTTTGGGGTACACGGGCTTGGCGCTGAACCCTATCAGGGGGGTCCGCGCCTCCTGGAGGTCTTCCTCCGTTAGCCCCATCCTGGTGAAGCAGTCGAAGTAAAGGATCTCGGACGAACTGCCGGAGTCGACGAGGATCCTTTGCACCTTGCAACTCCCCAACTTTAGGGTCATGATCAGTGGGTCATTGTGAGGGAGCTGGACCCCTTTCAGGTCCTCGTCTGAGAACCAGATCTTCGGCCTTTCCTTGCGGGCCTTCTTAGGGGACGGCCCGAGATCGGCCGACATGACCTGCTTCCCATGGGAGGCCCTCCTGGCCTCGGCGCGGGCTTGACTGCTGCTCTGCTTGGTAGGGGCCAGGTGGATGACGCTTATGAGCCTCTCCGACCCGTCGCTGTCGTGATTCTCTTCAGTTCGGCGCCGAGGTCGGTCGTTGCTCCCGCTGCCCGCTGCCTTGCAAAACTCCTTCAGGTGCCCGTCCTTGACGAGCCCTTCGAGATGGTCCTTGAGACGGTAGCAATCATTGGTGTTATGCCCGTTCTGCTTGTGAAAAGCGCAGAACCTGTCTTGATCTCTTTTGGAGTTATCGCCCTGCAGGGGGCGCGACCATTTGAAGTATGGTTTTCCCTGGATCTTTCCCAGGATTTGGTGAATCGGTTCTGTAAAAACCGTGTTGACCCTCTCACGCGAACGGTAAGATGGTTTGTGTCTCTTGCCTCCTCCCGAGGTGCGAGCCCAGGACGAGGCCCGGTCGCCCGAGCGATGTTCTCGGCTTGCTTCATCTCTACGGGAGGTCTTCCTGTCTTCGTCTACGGACCGGTCCTCATGCCTGGATCGGTCTTCCCGCCGCGATCGGTCATCCTGCCGAGATCGGCTTCCCTGCCGAGATCGGCTTCCCTGCCGAGATCGGCCCTTGGAGACGCCGAAACTTTCGTTGGCGCGCGCCTCGTCCTCCTCTTGCTCGATATATTTATTTACCCTCGTCATGAGGGCTGTGACGGAGGGCACAGGATTTCGAACGAGCTCTCTCCTGAGCTCGCACCCTGGTAGGAGGGCGTGCTTGAAAGATCTGATTGCCACGTCCTCGGAGGAGTTGTCAATCTCGCTGTATACTGTCCAGAACCTCTTTGCGAACTGAGTGACGCTTTCGCTCCACCTCATCCTGAGGGCCATGAGGTCGCTGTCAGTCTTCGGGATGACCCGGTGCGCCTGGAACTTTCCCAGGAAGGAATCCCGCAACTGGGGCCAGCTCGAAATCGACCCCTATGGGAGCCCACAGAACCACTTGAGGGGGAGATCCCCCAAGCTGGAAGAGAAAACTCGGCAGTTGAGGTGCCCGACGTCACCCCAGACGGACAGCTTCTGGGTGAAATGCCGGAGGTGTGCTGATGGGTCCGAGGCTCCGTCATAGAGGACGAACCTCGGGACACTGAACTTCTTCGGGAGGGGGTACTCGATTATTTCTCTGGTGAAGGGTGACGAGTCGAGCCCAGCGAAGTCGGGGAGGTCCAGCTGGCTTTGGGCGAGCCCCGCCTCCTTTAGGGTGTTCTGGAGGGCCTGCTTGACCAGGCGGTTGATCACAGCCTGCTGGTCCGCCGCCTCCGATCTCGGCATTGACCCCCTGTCTTCGTGGTCATGGTAAGAACTCCCGACGTGACTTCGCTCCCGACTCTTATCGTTCAGGTGGTCTCTCAAGTCTTTGCCGGTGACGGGATCCTTCCTGCCTACGGGATCACCGCCCCCGGGGGCTACTCCCTTTTCTCGGAGCTGCTGCCTGAGCTGGCGGATGAGATCATCTTTCTCCTGGAGGGCGAGATTCTGGGCCCTGATTGCGGCCTGAGCGGGGTCGGCCTGATTGCGATGTGACCCCTCCGCAGCCGGGGCCTTGTCCTTCGGGAAGCGCTCCTGAAGGGGAGCGTTCAGCCGCGGTGGGCCCCCCAGCTCTAGCGGGGACGACGCGGACTCGGTGTGGTAGCTTTCTACCTCTGCGACTTCCCTTGACGCGTAGGGCAATGGTCCAGGGAGAACCAGCGGCCCTGGGGGGAGGGACTTCGGGTGCCTTGCGCCTCTCTTGTTCCTCGGAGCCATTGGTGATTGAAAAGAATTTTGGGAAAGGTTTTTGAGGTATGGGTTAGTACTTTCCCACAGACGGCGCCAATTGTAAGTGCCTAAAAATTAAGGACTTTAATGCAGGGATTAGGGTCCCTGATTCGGATGGTTTGGATGAAGTTTGCTGTGGCTCCGACTGGACCTGAAAAGGAAGAGAGGGAAGAAGCGTCAAAGGACCCTGGCTGCAGGCAGCGCAAGGCTCTCCGATGCTTAAGTTAGTTTAGTGAGCGAGGAGAGGAAATAGCAGAGGGATAGTGTGTATATTGGGTTGCATACCTTTGGATGGAAGTGGATATGCCGTCAATAATCTCTTTCCTTGTCATCAGAAAATATTATCCTATATTCTAACACCTTCTATCCTAACAATCTAGCTGTCAAGACAAAAATGTGTGAAGCCCAGGTAAGGTCACCCTTAGTAACACTTCCCCCACTAATTCTTTGCCAGCTTTCCTTCTCTTCGGCGGGACCTCTGTCCATTTGCTATCGGGTTATCGGGTCCGATAAGTTATAAAATACAAACCCGGAGCCCGGACCTATTAAGTAAGATCCGGGCCGAGTTTGACCCGACCCGATAAATTCCTTATCGGGTCAAACCGGGTCAGACCAGGTTTCAAGATCCAGTGTGCACCCCTACTTAGTACCACCTACCCAACGTCATATCCCACTATAACCTCAGCATCAACTATCCCCTCTTTTTATGGAGATTCAAATAAAATCTAAGTTGAAATAGAGATGTTTATATCATACCTTTTACACATTGTTTGACTTGCCTGTTTCACTTCCAAAAAGTAAAAATAGTACGAACAAATTTATCATTTTATAAAAGAATATATATGGGCAAACTTGTCAAAGAAAAATAAAAGGTGAAAGGTGTTTGATTGCTTTAGATTTTAATTTCTATTTAAAAAAAGTCTACCTTTTAGTTGTTGTTTGGAAAAGAGACAAAATGTCGTAATTGATTGAATGTGAGAATTAGTTGAGTTTGGCTGAATAGTCTAACTGACTAATCAATTTTAAGTCTTGAAAATTTTAAAACCCACCCATACCTCCATTTTTTAGTACCCCCAGCCAAGGGCGGGGACCTAGGAGAGTACCTGCATATGAGTGGAGAGGCTTGCACAAGCAAGGAAAAGACACCCCATACATGTAGGGAGCACTAGCACATGTGAGGAGAGGACAGCCCCACACGTTTGGAGGGAAGACTTGCACATGTGAGGAGGGAGAGACCAAGGGATCGATCACTGGTGATCACTGGTCATCTGGCTTACTGATCTTCCAAGTAGACCTAGATGGCTCACTCATTATCACCTGTATTACTTTCAGTCAAAAGATTATTATCACTATATGAATATGAAAGACATCGGGTGCTAAAGCTTCTTATTATCCTAATAATTTTTCCAATTGCAGCATCAACTACTGATCCATCTGGAGAGCCAATCTTCACAATTGAAGACGCTCAAAGATCGCCTGCCCCTTCGATTTTGGAGGCGGCATCGTGAACCCAAAACGAGCAGCAGACCCCGGTCTCATCTATGCTATGGGCATGACTGACTATGTCCATTACCTTTGTTCAATTGGCTACAACAACTCTGCCATCTCTACATTAACACTACATCCCTCTGTTTGTCTTCATAAAAATCCTCTGTGCTCAATCTCAAACTTCCCTCCATAACTGTCCCAAACCTCAGAGCCTCTGTAACTATTACAAGAATTGTTACTAATGTTGGTCCCATTGACAACACATACATCGCTTCGGTTAAGCGCCCGCTTGGGGTAAAAGTTGCAGTGAGGCCGCACATGCTAGTCTTCAATTCCACTATCAAGAAGCTCTCCTTCACTGTTACATTGTCGTCGAGTCATAAGAGGATCGGAGGATACTACATTGGGAGCCTTAGTTGGAGTGATGGAATTCGCAAAGTAAAAAGTCCAATATCAGTGAAGACCGAAATAATACCTTCTTACACAGATCGCTCCTAAATTGCAATGTCATCAAGGTTGAAGAATCTTACACTGTTGTATCCAAACCTATCTTGAGATTGCGTATTTATCCCAACAGATTGATCTAGATTATGTGATAAACTTAAATAAAATCATTAAAAGCATATTTTGAGTAACCATCAAATCAAATATTAGAAGGTCCCACTGATACAGCTTTGGTCATAATCTTGAACTAGCATGTGCTTCTCTACTCACCAAAATCATACAAAATTAATGACTCGGATGGACGTGAACACTCACTGAGGAGAACAGAGCTAGAGGGACCATTCAAAAAAAAAAAAAAGGGCTAGAAGGCATTGAAGACTATTTGCTTCATAATTATAATTAATCGGAGATAATCTGATCTTTTCTGATTGCTCAGTCACATACAAGATCTTGATTTTCATGGGCAAGAAAAGATATAATATTAATTTTAAAAACTAAACAAATTGATACCAACAAATAGGATGAAGTAGATTTAAATGGGCCTAAGGATCTAGACTAGCTCATGGACATGGGCCACAGTGTTAACATAAAATTCTGGTAAGAGCTCATGTTAGCTTTGATATTTAAAGAAACTTCTTGAGTAACCCAACCGATAGGGAAGTGAATCCTAGCACAAGCTGGGGAGAGGACCAGGGATCGAACTCGGGACAGTTTAACGAGAACAAAACTCCCAAGTCCCAACCGGCAACCCCTGGGCTGTCCCTTTATTCTCCTGCTTCCATAGTATAAAAATATGGAAAACTCAGCTTTGCTAGGTGGGAAATAAGGCAAGTAACTTGGACGAGTCTTGCCAAGTACTTGGTGACACTCATTTGACTCACCCGACTCACAGACCTAATAAAAATGAACCCACTTGGCTAATGTCAAATACCAAGAAAAGGACCATTCCTATCCACGCACTACAAGAAAAAAAGGCTTTTAGCTAAAACCCAAGATGGCCGCCACTAAAACCTATAGTAGCGGCCATACTGGACCCTGCTTGTCGTCGCTGTAGAAACCGTGAGTAAAGGTTTTAGCGGTGGTCTAGGGACGCCGTTACAAAGAGTTTTAGCGGGGGCCACTAGCCGCCGGTGAAACTTTTCGTGTTTTACCCAAATGACGAAAAATGCTTTTAGTGGGAACTGTTGGCCGCCGGTAAAAGTACAAAATGTCGCCACAAAAGAGGAAAAAATGTTTTAGCGGTAAAACTTGTATTTTAAAAAACACTAAATTGCATTTCCTTTAAATTAACCTATTTATGACGCAATGACTAGGTTGCTTGAGACACATCATGAATTCAAATGCCTGCATAAGCAAATAAACAAATGATGAGAAATCTAGTCTAATTCCTATATAGCGTGTGATTTGAAGTATAAACAATGTGCGCCCAACATGAGCTAAATATGACGGTCAGCTGCCGTCAACATCATAATGATGGCAGGCTAATATATATGAACAATTCCTACTACTAATACTAATAACAACAACTGCAATTCAAACTAGAAAAACCAACTCCGATCATTCCATTTATTCAACACTTAACCACTGCAAAAACACTTTAACAGTATAGAGAGATAAAAGAATATTATTGAAATAAAACTTCATTATGAAATGGTAAAGAGGTGAATCAGAACTTTTATCATTGTGAACACCATCCCAACTTTTGGACCACCGTGTTATGGGAGCATAAAGTGAAAATACTGATGGGACATTCAATCAAAATTGAACACCTCAGGTGGGTAAAGAGAACCTTATAAGTTATAACAACCAAATTAATTGAAGGAACAAAAAGTACATATATGCAATATGCCGATTGCTAGAATCCCGATATTGTTTGCAAGTCCAAAATCAATTATATAGACCTGAGAAGCAACAACCATTACCTGATGATAAAAAGGTCATCTTGAAAGAGATAAAAAGTGACTTGATGATAACAAACATTACCTGGTTGGCCTTTCAACCAAGACCTACATCATCATCATCAAACCTCTATAACCAAGTTAAATAAGGGACCAACATAAAAAATCAAAACAAAAGAGATCACAATGTCTACTTTTGTTCCAAGACTGCAAAAGGAAAAGGATACATAGTAGCAAACCCAAGTGCGAAACATAAATGCTCATCTCTAGTCATCCAATTTTTCATATAAGTATCTATTTCAAATATGCAAACACTACAAAAATATATACAAAATATAAAAATTTAACAAATAGCCCATATTGCAAATGCTAAAAGTTCATTACAAATCTGTCTTTATAAGCAACACAATCAGAAATATATATCACAACCACATATATGATTCTCCAAAAAGAACATGAACTCCATCAAAACTAAGACTTTAGACTAATATGATATCAGTAGTATCATATTTCTTTATTTTTTTACAGCTCCAAACATTTGAAGGATAACACTCAAAGAGAGACCCTATATCCATATAGGTACAAAATACAGATAGTTTATATTGTTTAATGGGGTTGATTGATTGAAAGAAACATACATTTTA
Source organism: Litsea cubeba (assembly GCA_012931725.1). Lineage (NCBI taxonomy): Eukaryota > Viridiplantae > Streptophyta > Magnoliopsida > Laurales > Lauraceae > Litsea > Litsea cubeba. Next base: position 36,889,208 of record CM022955.1, on the reverse strand, counting down.
CTGATTGCTTGAGATTAACTCTTGTACAGAGTCTGCTGTTGTTAACACCTCAGCTTCTTAATCCGAATAGAACCTTGACTGGAAGCTTGTGTACAATGTTATTTTATATGTGGATGTATTTGATAGGATCCATTTCGATTGTGTTCGAGAAAGGATTTAATTTATGTACATACATATTAGCTGCCATGTAACTTGTTGGTTGAACAATGAGTTTGGAAGTTTCACCTTTCTTTTTTATTCCTATTGCTGCCTCTTCAAATATGAAGGAAGCAATTGAGTAGAGCAGATATTGACTAAAACAGTAAGATAGACATTGATTGTTCTAGGATCTAGTATTTCCTTCATCTACTAATTTGGGGAACCATGAGAAATTTTGTTTAAGGCACTTCAGTGGGGCTAGCAGATAGAATTCTAAATTACCAAGACAAATGTTTGAATGCCCAATTCACGTGTACAATGTTAGATATGGGAAGGATGAGTTCATCTTAGACTCTTCAGTGGGGCTAGCAAATAGCCAGATTGGTTTCTTTCTCATTACTGTATAAAAAAACATTGATATAATATTTTATTAATCTTTCCCTTTAAATAATATAGAGTATACTATACATTTCACTCGGGTAATCAGAAATTTTGGAATGGACCACACTGGACCTGGACTCAAAAAAGATTATCAATTGCGACCAGAAAGAACATCTTAAACTTTTGAACTCAAATTTATGCTTTAGATGAACCCTGTACACAAGTTCAGAACATCTTAAAATTTTAATCATTAAAGAATCAAATTCTCAAGCAGTTATCATGCAAAAGACAAGAGGGCAGACAATAGAAAAACAAAGAAAGAATCCACTGATTTTAACCAAACATAAAATTAGTTAAGAATTCTAAAAAAAAAAAAAACTAATCTACATGGATCAATTAAACCATGGTATCGTTTGTTACACAGGTAAATAAAATTTATTTTTTTCATACGATGTAACTTCTCCAAACATCTATGCAAAAAACGAGAAGGAATTACATGGATCATAAAAGGAGTTGATAATTCAAATTAATAGGGCATATGTCACATCCCCATCATGATCCCAACTGTTCATCCATCAAGATCCACAAAATGACTATAGTGCTGAAAAAAAAAAAAAAAAAGCTGCATTAATAGGGCAACCATAACACCACCATTGAATTCGATATAGAATTTCTATTTTTCTCAACCATGTCTCGAGTGAAAGACTACCATCCAAAAACAAAATGAGTGCAGAGATTCATCGAATGCCACATGAATCCAACAATACCCTAGAACAGATCCCGTTTATAAGAATCGAGATTTTTAGCTTTTGCCCTAATTTCAGTACAGAATCCAGCATTTGATAACAAAATATAGGAGAACGGCAGGCCAATCCAATCGTGCACAAATATAGGGTTCTTCGAAAAAGAGATGCAATCTATCTCTACTAGAAAAGGAAGAGGAGAGGGACCTGGGAGGGAGAGAGAGAGACCTGGGAAGGAGAGGACTGGTGCATGAGGTGGATGAGATTAGATGTGGATTGGACAGCTTGGGATATCTGATCAGCAACATGGGCTTTGGCACTTCCTTCGATCTTCTGCCTTCCTTTTCCTTTGTTGCCATCGCGATGGATACGCTACAGATACCGGAGAAGGAAGTCGCTACTGCTGCCGGCTTTGGTTGCGGAGAAGAAGAAGAAGCGTAGAGAGCTCTCGGTGTTCTGTGAACGGAAAATATCTGGAATGAGGGTTCCGGTCTGTAAAGGCTTTTGTTATATAATTAGGAGTTCTAAACATATAGCGGGGGTCACATATAAGGGCCTAGCTAAAAGCCCACGGGCACGTTTGGTAATGGGAGAGAATCTTCCAACCACGGAATGAGGCATTACTCAATGAGAATATACAGGGGAGAGGATTCATGATATCCCATGTTTGGCTAACACAGAGAAATCATCAATAATTTCTTCAAATCCATGTTTGGCAAGAAAAAAAAAAAGCTATAAGTTGGGTTCATGATGTTGGTAAACATTGAAAGGAATTCAACAATACATATCAAAATGTACAAGAACAAAAAAAACTAATTACAATTGTGTAAGTGCCTAAAAATTAAGGACTTTAATGCAGGGATTAGGGTCCCTGATTCGGATGGTTTGGATGAAGTTTGCTGTGGCTCCGACTGGACCTGAAAAGGAAGAGAGGGAAGAAGCGTCAAAGGACCCTGGCTGCAGGCAGCGTAAGGCTCTCCGATGCTTAAGTTAGTTTAGTGAGCGAGGAGAGGAAATAGCAGAGGGATAGTGTGTATATTGGGTTGCATACCTTTGGATGGAAGTGGATATGCTATTTATAGGCGATGGGGTTGACCTTTGTGGGCGAGTTCCAAGACTGGGCCGGCCACTCGAGTGGCTACGTCCATTCAGCCCATAATGCATTAAATGCCGGCCCATGCTTCATTAAATGCTAGGCTTGCTGGGTCAGGCGGCGGTGCTGACTTTTGGGCCAGGTCCCATCAGGCCTGGCCTGGAGCCATGCCCTGGGGGCGCACGTGTCCCGTACGCGCCGTTTGTCAGTAATGATAAGCTGCAGGACATGCCTTGGCATGCGCCGCTGTCCTGTCGCTGGTCCCATCAACCCGTCAATCATCTGTACTGCCGGGCCTCAGTGCCGCAGTCGGCCGGATCTGACTGCGGGAACTCCCACCGCGGCAAATGCCGCGATCCTGTAGCCGCAGTCCGCCCCGGCTAGAGGTGGCATTATCACTCTATCTTGAGGGCATATTAGCGTTGGTCTCGGCTTAGTAAAAATACCCCCACACAAATTGATACTTATGAAAGGAATTCAACACCAAGTTGGGTTCATGATCATGATCTGTTTTTGGACATTGAACATATAGGAACTCATACCGTAAGATGTTGGTGAACATAGAAACATGTTGAGTCCATACAAATGATTCTATCTTGCAAGTGGCGATGGAGGGAATTCCATCATACATGTGGCGGGCAATATAGCAACCAAAAGCAGCATCATATAGAGACGGAGAGAAGATCACTCCCAGATCATCCAGAAATGAAGAAAGAAAGTCTTAAATCAAGAGGGTTTTGGGGATTTGGAGAATGCGGTGCGATTTAGGGGTTTTGAAGATTTTGGGGCTTTCATGTGTGATGAAGAATACAGAGAGGGTGGAAGACAAAGACTGACAGAGAATAAGAGAAATAGCTAGAGTGGGGGCTTTCATGTGTGATGAAGAATAAGGAGGGTGACAGAGACCGACGGAGAAGAAAAGAAAAGGAAAAAGGGTGAAGAAATGGACTACTGTAGGGATTTTGAATCCATGACCGATAGAAAATGGAGAGCATAGAGATAGAGAGGGAGGAAGAAAACGAAATAGAGATGTGGGTTGAGGTCAACCAGCACCGGAGGTTTAGAAAATGGGAGGTACGTGAGGTTGAGGTCGATCCAGCAGGAGGTTGTCGTTGAGGTGATCGTCTTTGGTCCCGTTTACTGTAGGGTTGTAACGGATCGGTTCCGGTACGGATCCAGAGTGGAACCGAACCGGAACCGTCTTCTAAGGGGAGGATCCGGTTTGAACCAGAGAAAACTGGCTCCGGAACCGATTCCGATAATATTAAAGGAAATCGGAATCAGAATCGGACGGTTTGTGCTGCGGGTCTGGATCCGGTTCCGGTTCCGGATTTAAACCCTAATACCTGAATTTAAAAAAAGAAAAAAACAATCATGCCAAATGTAACTTTTTGTCTACCATTAACATGCACTTTTAATTAAAAATTCAGAAATCACAAATCACATACAAACTCTTGTTATCCTAAATCATCAAAATCCCTTACATCACATCCAAACTCTTGTTCAAGGCCCACCGTCACAAATCATCAAAATCCCAAAGATTACATCCAAATTCTTGTTCACTAAACCATCAAAATCCCAACAAAGTCCACCAACTATCACAAATCAAAACCTTTTCAAAAGACATTCAAACTACAAGTCTACAACCAATAAGACATCATCAGGCTATAAGCTTCTTCAATTCTGTTCTCCACGGTCAGTCATCAGTCCATGGCATGCTTCACCTAAAAAAAAAAAACTTGAGTTAATAAATTCTCATTCAAAATGACTATTCAAACCAAGATTAAAAATACATCACCAAATCAACGGCACAACCTCGTCCACAGTAAACAACAGACTACTATACATAAATGTAAAAAGATGAAAAAAAAAACAAAAGATTACAAAAGGCACCCCATGGCCCAGCAGGAAAAGTGGAACTGCTGGCAGCCATGAAAAATAAAGGTCCCATTTTCTAGATTTAATCACTAACAGCAGAAGGGCGAGCCTTGGCGCAACGGTAGAGTTGCTCCTTTGGTGACCTCGAGGTCACGGGTTCGAGGCGTGGAAACAGCCTCTTTGCAAAAATGCAAGGGTAAGGCTGCGTACACATGCGCCCACCCTCCCCCTACCCCCGCTTAGCCGGGGAGCACTTTGTGCACCGAGTGAGCCCTTTTAATCACTAACAGCAGAGAAGAAATACCCAGGCACCTAGGCCAAAAGGAAAAGGAAAAGGTCTCCAACCCCACACATGGAAAGTTGAACTTTAGATCAACTCCAGACTTATTTAATTTTAAACATAGGGGTTGGATGTTGCATGAACAGAACATAATGGAAACACAATGAAATCAATGAAGACTGTTACTATTAGGTAAGTCAACCTGCACTTTAATTTGTCAATACAGAAACCAACAAAACACTAAAAGTTGGAATAAATAAACATATCTCAGCTTCCCATCCCAACTTCCTCCTAAAAATGATATGGATCCCAGCACGATTGATAGAGAGCACACGAGGAATTATATGCCAAATTTCACAACTCATGCAAAGTGAATAATGTGGCTTTTGACTGACAGGAAAGAAGCTTGGAAAACATGGAAAGACTAGTTAATGTTTTTCAGTTGTCATTGTTCATTCCATGTGATAGTAATACATCAATGATCAAAATGGAAACCTAACTAAGTCAAAAAGCAGAGGTATTAAAAAAAAGAGTCAGCTCAGCTTCATGAAAATTAAAGGTCCCATTTTCTAGATTTAAATCACTAACAGCAGAGAAGAAATACCCAGGCACCGAAGTGAAATGGAAAAGGTGTGACTCACTAATTATTCCAAATGGTGACTGTCAGTATCATTTGATATTATAGTTGAAGTCTCTTCTTTATCAAACTTGGCTGCATTTGTGATTGTGTAGTGATGAGATTGAAGATCTGAAAATTAAACTTAATGTTAGAAATTTTAATGAATCTAAACCCAACATAAATCATATAAAAGTAAAAGAAAAAAAGTTACCTTTTGTTGAACTTCTCAACCAATCTTGACAACACATCAGAGTCTCTACTGTAGCTGGGAGTAAATTGCTTTTATAATCATCAATTGTTCTGCCACCAGTACTAAATGCCGACTCTGATGCAACTGTGGAAACCGGAATGGCCAAGATATCACGAGCCATTCGAGCAACTTCCCAGTATTTGGCTGCATTGGTTTTCCACCAAACCAGGATATCAAAATTATCTTCATCTTCATCAGGCCATAGTCCTTCATCCAAATACAACTCCAAATCTGACTTTCTTTCAATGGATTTATTCTCTTTGAGAAACCCGTGGAGGCCACGTCTATATTTATCAAGAGAAACAAGTGGAGAAGCAACACTTGATGATGTCCCAGAACTATTGCTAGCACCACTACTGGTACTTCCAACATTGGTTGAAAGTCTTCCATCAAAAGCATTACTGGTTGACTCAATGGCATATTCATTGTAAAGGCTTGTCAAAGCAAGCCTAACATCCATAATCCTCGCAGCAGACTCTTCACCATATATCAATGGAAAGTAATATTCGATTACTTTTAACTTGAATCGAGGATCAAAAACTGCAGCAATTGCTAATGGTGTGGAAATGATATTCCAATATTTTCTAAACTTCACAATAATTTTTTCAGCCATACCTTTGATAAAAGATTCTGAACTAGTGCACCATTCTATCAAATGCAAGTTAAGCATACTAACATCTGAGAAATACAAGTTCGCTGTTGGGTACTTAGTGCCTGAAAATGTTGCTGTCATCTCAAAAAATACTTGCAAACATTTACATATTTTTTTAACATTTTCCCATTCCTCATAACTTGGGGCAAATTTGTATCCACTATCACGATCACTTAAGCGTTCGAAAGCCGCCTTGAATTGTATCGCTGTTTCTAGCATCTCAAAAGTAGAGTTCCACCTATTCAAACTATTAGGTTGGATTTTCTTTCTTGGAGCTCGTACTTGCCGTGCAATTTCATTAAACCTTTGTTCTCTTAAATGTGAAGCTCTGATATATTTTACGCTTTCACGCACTTTAAAAATGACCTCACATATGGAATCCATGCCATCTTGAACTATCAAATTTAAAATGTGAGTGGAACAACGCACGTGGAACATATCTCCATTGGAAAAAAGCAAGCCCTTAGTCATGAGCTTTGACTTGAGCTCTCGAACCACAACATCATTGGTAGTACAATTATCTAAAACAATAGCACACAGTTTTTTATTGATGTTCCAATTATATAATCTGTCCAAGATGCAATTGCAAATTACTTTGCCGGTGTGGGGAGCTTCAACAGAGGTAAATGCAATGATCCACTTTTGCAAATTCCACTCATCATCAATAAAATGACATGTTAAAGACATGTACCCAAGATTATGGTTAGAGGTCCGCATGTCACTTGTTAAACTCACCCGACATCTTAGATTGTCCAAGAGATCATAAAGCTTTTGTTTCTCCTCATTGTAAATTTTTATAATATCGTTTTTCAAAGTATTTCGTGACACCATTCTAAACAATGGTTGAAGGCCTTTCACAAAATTCCGAAACCCCTCATATTCTACGAAACGAAATGGCAATTCATGCATTATGACCATGTGTGCAAGATCATGCCTACTTTTTTTTTTATCAAGTTTGAAATTTTGAATTGCACTAACTTCTCCTTCTTTTCCTTCCCCGATTTGTAGAATTTGTTATTTTATATCTACTTGACCTCGCTACTTTAGTTTGTAAAGCACACAATGTTTTAAATGTTTAAACAAATGTGAAGTTCCATCTTTGCTACTCCCATTCAGTAATTTCTTGCAATGGTTACAACTTGCTTTTTCAACTCCATTTTGTTGTTTAATTTTTGTAAACTCAGTCCAAGCCGGAGATGTTAGCTTCCTTTTTTTTTTTTGAGATACCCTAGAAACTTCAATGGAAACATTGGTTTCCGCTTCTGCATCATCAATATCAATGGGTTCTGACATTTTATCTGCATATAAATAATTATAAAATCTATTATAATTATATGATTACATGTATAAGCTGTCATTCACCACGAGATCACAAAGAAAAACACATTTATAAGATCAATCAACAGGCAATTACTGAGCAAATAGAAACAAAAAATAGAATTGTATCAATGGAAATAAATTGCATATGATTATAACATGGCACAGTTAAAATAAAGGGGAAAACAACTCTTTTACCTATCAATTTGTCTTGAGAAAATACAAACAAGATGAAACATCAACCAAAAGTAAGTGATAATAAAACCCAAATATAGAATTCTCTACATCAGTAGTGAGAATGATTGATAGAAATCACTATGAATGCATAAAACAGGAAGGAAAAAAAAACTAACTGTTAACAAAATAGTCATGGAAATGAAGTCGAACTAAGGAGGCGCCCATCGCCATCACCACAGCCTTGACTGTAGGAAGAAGTTTTGGGCAAGATGAGGAATAGTAGTCTTTCAAGAGCCCCTCTATCACTGCCACTCTAATGGCCAATCCAAGGACAATGGCAACCCAAAACATCTTCAATGGTGAGGCCATGGACACACGTCACACACCTTCTCTTTGATGAACAAGTAGCTGAATATTATCTATCACTACTCTTCATTTTCATCAAAAAGAATGAAACCCCAAATTATTAAGAGAATATAAACCCTAAAAAGTCAAAGGAGGAAATGAAATGAACTCACATGCTTCTTCTGTAACAACACTACAGTAGTGAAATCAAGAATGAGGAGAGAGGGCCGGAGCGAGAGAGAGGGCTGGAGCCGGAGCCGGAACCGGAGCTGGGGAGAGAGCCGGAGACGAAATGAGGAGACGGAATGAATTGGGGGAGCTCTACTTGTATTTAGGTTAGAAAGTAGAAACTAAGAATGAGGGTTCCTGTGTTTTAGGTTAAAGTATATATTGGGTCGGGTTCCGGGTCCACGGGTCTGAGCCACCATGGATCCGGAACCGGACTCGTTTTGGTAACGGTTCCAAAAAAAGGATCCGGAACCGGAACTATTTACTTATTGGGACCAAAATAAGGACCCAGACCCGTAACCTAACGGGTCGGAACCTTCGGGTAATCGGAGAATCGGGGACCCATTTACAACCCTAGTTTTCTGTAGCGAAGAAAAGAGTATTTATACCGAAATCCGATAGCAGGAGGTCGGATGAAGGAAACCAACTCCAGCGTCAAACGTAGAAACCAAATCCTCGTTCGCCGCTGAAAATAACTTATACCTTCAATATAGTTGATCGCCACTCAATGTCTGACGGTAAAACCCCAAACTTCTCTCGTAAAATTTTGGAGCCATCACAACAAGAGTTTTTTATCGATGGCCAATGTTACGGCTGTCGGTACATGAGACCGCTAAATCGACTTTTAGCGGGGCTCGGATATGGCCGCCGCAATAAGTTATCTACAGCAGCAGTTATAACCATCCCCCGCTAAAAATTGGCCGCTAAAAGTATATTTCATTGTAGTGATGCCTTGTTTGGCTAGTAAATCCATAGTAGCAGTAGCCGAACGGACAACATGATTAAAGACCGCCCGCATTGAAGAAGACGAAGCTTTGCTAACTCGTTGGGATGTTAATCAACCTGGATAATTTGTTCCTGAAGGATCTTACCTAAGATTTTGAGGTAGGGACCATATCCAGGCCCAATTTATAATCATCTGTTTTTGTCTCACTAGACAATTGTGATAAAAGGGGGCAGCAGTAACTTATATGGTAAAAATCAAGCTTTTGGCCATCATTAGCGGTCTGATGAAAAATCAAACTTCTGGCAATCATTAGCGGTCTAATGAGAAGGCCATATAAAGACATATATTGGAGATCGACATTAAAACTGTGTTTAACATCAATGAATATTAGGTAACATGATATGGGGCCCACCTGAAAGCATGTTAATCCATGAGAACGGGGTAAGACAAAGGGTGCCTCGGTATTTATTAGGGTTGGGGCCCACATGCCATAGGAGACGATAAGATGAATCACAACCACATGTTTAGGGGTGCTCCATTGACCTGCTTATCCCCCTAATAAAATCATTAAAAGCTTATTTTGAGTAACCATCAAATCAAATACTAGAGGGTCCCACTGATACAGCTTTGGTCATAATCTTGAACTAGCATGTGCTTCTCTATTCACAAAAATCAAACAAAATCAATGACTCGGATGGTCGTGAACATTCAGTGAGGAGAACAGAGCTAGAGGGACCATTAAAAAAAAAAAAACTAGATGGCATTGAAGATATTTGCTTCGTAATTATAATTAATCAGAGAACAGAGCTAGAGGGATCATTAAAAAAAAAAAAAAGCTAGATGGCATTGAAGACTATTTGCCTCGTAATTATAATTAATCAGAGATAATATGATCTATTCTGATTGCTCGGTCACATACAAGATCTTGATTTTCATGGGCAAGGAAAGATCCAATATTAATTTTAAACACTGAACAAATTGTTGCCAACATAAAGGATTAAGTAGATTTAAATGGGCCTAATGATCTAGCTAGCCCATGGATATGGGCCACAGTATGCTAACATAAAATTCTCGTAAGAGCTCATGTTAGCTTTGATATTTAAAGAAACTTCTTGAGTAACCCAACCAATAGGGAAGTGAATCCTAGCACAAGTTGGGGAGAGGACTAGGGATTGAACTCGGGCAGTTTAGCGATAACAAAACTCCCAAGTCCCAACCGGCAACCGCTGGGGTGTCCCTTTATTATCCTGCTTCCATAATATAAAAATATGGAAAATTCAGCTTTGCTAGGTAGGAAATAAGGCAAGTAACTTGGATGAGTATTGCCAAGTACTTGGTGACATTCATTTGACTCACCCGACTCATAGACCTAACAAAAATGAGCCCACTTGGTTAATGTCAAATACCCAGAAAAGAACCATTCCTATCCACGCCTTTTTTGGCTAGTAAATATGCAGTAGCATTAGCCGAACAAACAACAGGCTTGAAGACCACCTGCATTGAAGAAGACAAAGCTTTACTAGCTCATTGGGATGCTAATCAACCTAGATAATATGTTCCTTAAAGGATTCTTACCTAAGATTTTGTGGTAGGAACCATATCCAGGCCCAATTTATGATCATATGTTTCTGTCTCACTAGACAATTGTGATAAAAAGGGGGCCAGCAGTAACTTATATGGTAAAAATCAAGCTTCGGACCATCGTTAGCGATATGATAAGAAGGCCATATAAAGACATATATTGGAGATTGACATTAAAACTGTGTTTAACATCAAATAATGTTACGTACCACGATGTGGGGCCCACCTGAAAGCATGTCAATCCATGAGAAAGGGTGAGACAAAGGGTGCCCCGACATTTATTAGGGTTGGGGCCCACATGCCATAGGAGACGATAAGATGAATCACAACCACGTGTTTAAGGGTGCTCCATTGTCCTTATCCCCCTAATAAATTCATTAAAAGCATATTTTGAGTAACCTTCAAATCAAATATTAGAAGGTCCCACTGATACAGCTTTGGTTATAATTTTGAACTAGCATGTGCTTCTCTACTCACAAAAATCATGCAAGATTAATTACTCGGATGGGCGTGAACATTCAGTGAGGCGAAACAGAACTAGAGGGACCATTCAAAAAAAAAAAGGGCGAGATTGCATTGAAGACTATTTGCTTCCTAATTATAATTAATCAAAAATAATCTGATCTTTTCAGAGTGCTCGGTCACATACAAGATCTTGATTTTCATGGGCAAGAAAAGATCTAATATTAATTTTAAAAACTAAACAAATTGTTGCCAACAAATCGGATGAAGTAGATTTAAATGGGCCTAATGACCTAGACTAGCTCATGGACATGGGCCATAGTATGCTAACATAAAATTCTGGTAAGAGCTCATGTTAGCTTTGATATTTAAAGAAACTTCTTGAGTAACCCAACCAATAGGAAAGTGAATCCTAGCACAAGCTGGGGAGAGGACTAGGGATTGAACTCGGGGCAGTTTAGCGATAACAAAACTCCCAAGTCCCAACCGGCAACCCCTGGGGTATCCCTTTATTATCCTGCTTCCATCATATAAAAATATGGAAAACTCAGCTTTACTAGGTAGGAAATAAGGCGAGTAACTTGGACGAGTATTGCCAAGTACTTGGCGGCACTCATTTGACTCACCCGACTCACAGACCTAACAAACATGAGCCCACTTGGCTAATGTCAAATACCCAGAAAAGAACCATTCATATCCACTCCTTGTTTGGCTAGTAAATCTGCAATAGCATTAGCCGAATGGACAACATGCTTGAAGACCACCCGCATTAAAGAAGACAAGGCTTTACTGGCTCATTGGGATGTTAATCAACCTAGATAATTTGTTCCTTAAAGGATTCTTACCCGAGATTTTAAGGTAGGAACCATATCCTGGCCTAATTTATGATCATTTGTTTCTATCTCACTAGACAACTGTGATAAAAGGGGGCCAGTAGTAACTTATATGGTAAAAATCAAGCTTCTGACCATCATTAGTGGTCTGATGAGAAGGCCATATAAAGACATATATTGTAGATTGACATTAAAACTGTGATTAACATCAGAGAATGTCAGGTATCACGATGTGGGGCCAACCTGAAAGCATGTCAATCCATGAGAAGGGGTGCGACAAAGGGTGCCCCGATATTTATTAGGGTTGGGGCCCACATGCCATAGGAGACGAGAAGATGAATCACAACCACATGTTTAGGGGTGCTCCATTGTCCTTATCCTCCTAATAAAAAAAACATATTTTGAGTAACAACCAAATCAAATATTAGAAGGTCGCACTGATACAGCTTTGCTCATAATCTTGAACTAGCATGTGCTTCTCTACTCACAAAAATCATACAAAATTAATTACTTGGATGGGCGTGAACATTCAGTGAGGAGAATAGAGCTAGAAGGACCATTCAAAAAAGAAAAAAAAAAGGGCAAGATGACATTGAAGACTATTCGCTTTGTAATTATAATTAGTCGGAGATAATCTGATCTTTTCAGACTGCTCAGTCACATACAAGATCTTGATTTACATGGGAAAGAAAAGATCTTATATTAATTTTAAAAACTAAACAAATTGTTGCCAACAAATAGGATGAAGTAGATTTAAATGGGTGTAATGATCTAGACTAGCTCATGGACATGGGCCATAGTATGCTAACATAAAATTCTGGTAAGTGCTCATGCTAGCTTTGATATTTAAAGAAACTTCCTGAGTAACCCAACCAATAGGGAAGTGAATCCAAGCACAAGCTGGGGAGAATACTATGGATTGAACTCGGGGCAGTTTAGCGAGAACAAAACTCCCAAGTCCCAACCAGCAACCCCTGAGGTCTCCCTTTATTCTCCTGCTTCCATAATATAAAAATATGGCAAACTCAGCTTTGCTATGTAGATAATAAGTCGAGTAACTTGGATGAGTATTGCCAAGTACTTGGTGACACTCACACTATAAGAAAAACTGCTTTTAGCGGTGGTTGACGGTCGCCGCTAAAACATAGATTGGCCCCCGCTAAAAGTCGACTGTGGGTATATGTTTTAGCGGCGACCGACGGTTTCTTTTTTTTTTTTGGTGTGGGGGGGGGGGGGGGGGGCATTAGCCGCCGGTAAAAGTTTTGTCGGTTAATTAAATGACGGAAAAAACTTTTAGCGGGGGTCATTGACTGGCGGTACAAGTAAGATAAAGTTGTTGCTATAAATGAACAAAAAGAACAAATGTTTTAGCGGCGGTCTGATGGCCCCCGCTAAAAGTTGTAAATTTAAAAAAATAAAAAAAAAACTGAATAATACATAAACTTGTTTATATCAATCCCGACAAAGTATACCAAGAATTAAAAACAAAACTACTTTTTTATACAATTTAAATTGAACATTTTACATCATGTATTAAAACCAAACTGAATAAGACTCATCTCCAATTTCTCGTAGTCTACTTGGATGATGTTTAATGTTATTACACAATATAGTCATTTGAACAACCAACACTTTGCATAAAACATTTTCACACAATTTCATGGTATACAACCGTGGTAACGAATCCCTCTAAAACAATCGTTGTAAGGTCGTGTCCTTACTGGGTCAGTTGGGCCCAATATCAGGCCCTGACCTGTTTAATTTTTTATTATTTTATTTAATTGTATTTTAGATATTTAAGTGAGTTTAGATCATGAGCGAGTTTCTTTTAGAATTAGAATAGTATCTGTGTAGTTTCTTTCGATTCCGAGTTCATTTGATCATAGCAAGGGGGTAGTTTGCAATTTAGGGAAAATTGAGTGTTTTTCCGAAATGTTCCAAACGCCGTGATTTTGAGGTTCGTTTAAAAGGTCTCTGTAAGATCCCGACCCCAGTTCTTTTGTTTAGTATTGTTTTAATCGTGGTTTAACTTATTAAGTGAGATTTGATTTAGTTTGATCTTGTTTTTGAGTTTGACTAGATTTTTCCATAGCCTTTGAGATTTTGAAGACCGTTGACTTTGGTTTGACCCGGTTTATATGATTTGTATTTTTAGGAGAAATTACTTCCAATTTCAAAAAAATTCTGAATTTAGTGTATTTTGACTCGTTTTATGAAGTTTAACAACTTTCATATTTTAACCATTTTGGTTTGATACTCAGAAATCACGTTTTTCGAGGAAAAAGGGCAAAACTGACCTTTCACATGAAATCTGTCCATGAATTTCGAAAATTTCAGAAATTGGGGAAAATATAGTTTTCGGAAACTAGATATTTCGCTGAGCATTTTTGTCTTCTTCGTCGTTTTCATTCGGGACCCGCAAACATTAGTTTCAGCCTTGGTGAGTTTGGGGCCCATGGGGCCCAGCCCATTTTCTCTATAAAACCCATGGGGCTCTCTTCTCTTCTCCCATTCTTCATTTCCTGCAACAAGAAAAGGGGAGTTAGGGTTTCTCCCAGCCCCCTTCCTCTCTCCTCATGTATCCCTTCTCCTTTGATGCTAAATGGAGATTTGAGCTCCTCTTCTTCTTCCCCATCTTTCAAGTTTCCCCTAGATGCCATTTTTGAGATGATTGAGCTAGAGAAGACCCATCTTTCAAGCTCTTCTTCTTGTTTAGGACACCCAAAGGTTTGCAATGTCATTTCTTTCTTGAGATTCTTGTTTTCCTCTCCATTTGGAGTGTTTTAAACCCGTTTGTTAGGGTTTTCATGGAGGTTTTCAATGGATTGGATTTTTAGGGTTCTCTTGAGCTATTTGGGGATTTTTGAAATTTTGGGAGCTTGAGGCCATGAGAGGACCTTCATGGAGTGTTTTTACATCTTCTCTTGACCAAGGCAAGTAGATTTCCAATTAATTATGATGTTTTCTCTCATTTGATTCTATTTGATGATTTTTCTTCTTATGGGTTAATCTTCTTTGATTTATGGATCTACTTTGATAGAATGGACCATTGTTACATTGATTTCAAAATATGTTATTGTTTACCATGCATGGGAGGTTTGCTTTCATTATGGTTTTCTTTAAAAATTTGGACTTCTTGTGTTAAAGGTAAGTGTTCATGAGAATGGAGGAAACTTTGATTTAGGTGTTGTGTTTGGCTAATTAGGATGATTAGGAATGGTGATTAATGAGTTTGGAAGGTCAAGGAAGGGCCCAAAGGATCTATGAAATTTGTATGAAAGGTTGGAAATGGAAAATGATCAGAAAAATCAGAAAAAAAGTGCAAAGAGATGGGAAATTCTGCACTCGGGCCGGACTGGGCAGGCCCAGTCCGCTCGAGCGACCCACTGGGTCGCTCGAGCGGACCAGGCACTGTCTGGGTCCGCTCGAGCGGACCTGGGTCCGCTCGAGCGAGCCCAGTTCAGTCTGGGCTCGGGTTTGGGCCCGAGTTTAGATTGTTTGTGGGCCAGATCGTTTGGGGCTTTCTTGGGCCTGATTCAGGCCAATCTTTGGGCCATTTCAAGACCTGGTGTTGGGTCAGTTTAGGGCCTGTTAGTGGACTGTTTTAGAATGTGTTGGTGGGCCTGTTTTATGGTTAGTTTGGGTTGGTTTTAAAACTTGTTCCTTAGACCATTTAAGGACTAGTTGTGGACTGTTTTTAAATTTGTTTTGTGGGCCTGTTGGAAGTTATTTTGGGCTGTTTTTAAGGATCGTTTTATAGGCCATTTAAGAAGTTGTTTTGGACTGTTTTAAATTCTGTTTGTGGGCCTGGTTCAGGTCTAGTTTTGGGTTGTTTTAAAAATCTGTTTGTGGGCCTGGTTCGGGTTTAGTTTTGGGTTTGTTTTAAAAACTTGTTTCTTGTCCATTAAAGGATTTGTTTTGGGCTGTTTTAAGGTTTGTACTGTGAGCCATCTCAAGATTAGTTTGGGCTGTTTTTAAGATGTGTTTTGTGGGCCATCCAAGGTTTAACTATGAACTAATTTCAAGGTCTGTTTAGGCCGGATTTAAAGGACTGTTTTGGGGGTTTGGTTCAAGGCCAGTTATGGCCTGTTTTTAAGAGTTTTGTCACTACTTTGATACTTGGAAATTTGGTGAAATGAGAATGATGTGAGAATGTACATATGTGGAATTATCCGGGAACCTTTCGTGTCTCAATGCGCACTTTATCATTTAAACATTGTGGATTTTCATTGGCATCAAACACATTCTTTATTTATCAATGTTTAAAGGTTAAATGTGCATTGTGATGCTTCCTTGGTAAGTCATTAGGTCATTCTCCACTGTCCATTCCATTTCAAGTCAGAAAAATGCATTTGTATTGGTATTTGTATTGGTAATTGTATTTGTATTCTTGGGTAAGCTATTTTGAATATCATCGGTGAATTGCTATAAAATCATGTGTCTTCCCATGTGCGAAAGGGTTGATCGTATGATTTTATACAAATCACCTTGATGCGTATTTGAACGGTTTACCAGAGATATTCGTATGTTTTCTCCGATTCGATTTGAAAAGAGATTGAGTATGTTCGTTACATTCGGGGTTTCTTCGATAAGACTATTGTTTTGACAACACTAGTATTTTGAAAATAAAAACCCTCGAGGCAAGACGGGGCCAGAGCTATGTGGTGCGAGCCCATGAGCCAAAGAGGCTATGATTCCGAAACAAAACCCCGAGGCAAGACGGGGCCAGAGCTATGTGGTGCGAGCCCCTGAGCCAAAGGGATTAGTGTTATGTTAGATTTGTATCCGTTCGAGTTTTGAAAACTAAAGGCACCACTAGGCTTAGGTCACCTTGTCGGGCTGATCACCCGGCTTGGGATCTTTAGTTTGTCCGCCAGCTGCAGCTTGGGTTCCGTCTGTACCGACCATGGCAACGGTAATGATCTGCCGGTCCCATTTGTATGGCTACGGTTCTGATCCTCTGTTTAGTACCACGTTCAGTGGCTACGCTCTGTCTGCTCTTATTACTTCGGTAATAGGAGGATTTAGCTAATTGTGGTCGCCAGTGTTTTATCCCGCATATTACTTAGTTTATGATTATTGTCGGTTATGCTTTCTATGCTTTGATTTGTTTAATGTTTACGATATCGACCTTTACCGTATTGTTTCTACTATTCAGTTTTTAAATGTATTTCCAATTATTAAATGCTTTGCTTAGGTGGTCATCTTCTCGAGACATTTATGCTTTAGAGACTGTTCGTTTATTGCCTTGATATTCATGTTCGGTCTTTCGATCGTCTTATCGTGATTTATTGTTATTATTGGTTAGACTCCTTATTCGGTTTTACGAGGATTTCGCCTGGTTTTATGTATGTTCTTTCATTCATATTATTTGTTTATTTACTTGCCAGACCGTCGTGTCTGACCCCTTTTGTTTGGTGCCAGTTCCTTCTCTTTCTGTTTGTAGGTGTTTGATCAGAGGAGGCGGTGGGACCGCCGGTCTACGTGAGAGGCTGCCCGTTGATATCATCTAGATGTCAAGTTTGGCACCAGAGTTCGTATTGAAATGTTGGGGTAGTATTTCTGTTTAGTTGGTTATTTTTGTATGGCTTTATCAGCTTTTTTTTCTTTTGGGTTGTAATTAAGACACTTGTTAATTGTAATCTGAATATGCGGGAAATAATAGATTTGTTACTACCAGCTCAGTGTGCTCTTATGTATGATTTATGCCAGTCTGTTTGTTGATGGCTTTGTGATATTGGTTGCGTACGACACGGAACCCGATGGCCACGGATTCCGGGTCGTAACACCATGTTTAGCTTCCGCGAAAAATATACTCTGATGGTTGGAATGTGATTATCCTCATTCACGCGGATCTTGGGAACTATAACAAAAAGTTTCAAATTTATTCCAAAATCTCGCACCCCGAGATCGGTTCGCTGCAGGTCCCGGTTTCGGGGCGTGACAGTCTCGTCGTTCTGATGGTTTTTGTCTCTTTACTCGTCGCGATTCGACGATCAGAAACCTTTCAAGTAGTCCATTCTTTCACCGGACCCACTTAAAGGGTAAATTGGTCTCATACTCTCTATCTTCTTCTTAAACGAAGGTTTTGCCCTAATTTCATTTCGTTATCTGCAACGAAAGTAACGCAGCAAGCCATTTCTTCTTCCTCTTCCTTTCTCAAGCCAGAACTCTGCCCTAAACGATTCCATTCCAAGATCCGATCCGCCAGAATTCATCCTCGCCATCCCCTCCTGCTTCCGGTACCAAATTGGTAAGACTTCTCGTAATCTTATATTTTCACTTTATCATTTCTTTGGTTAGATTAGGTCCGATCTTAATTCTTTTCCTTCCTACCTTCTTCTTGGCTCTCTAGTTTTTGTTTTATCGGGTTAGATCGGGGATTTCGAAGTAGAAAAGCTTCTTCTCAAATTTCACCAAATTCCAATCTTCATCTTGGTTGAGGCAAGTAGATATGCATTTCATAATATATATGCTTGTATTGTTCTTATTGATTTGGCTATGATTTTGATAGATTTCCCTTAATTCCAAGCCTTTCTGATATTGATTTGGGGATTTTAATGTTAGGTTAGATTTAAAGAATGAATGAAATTAATTGTTAAATTGGTAGCCTTTTATGGTTTTAAATTGTAGAAATGATGAGAATGTGATGTATGGATTGAATGGGGAGCACGGAGGCTCATTTTCTGCAGGTTTGGTCTTGGAATGACCGGAGGAAAAAGGGAGCAGAAACCTATTTGCAGGCTACAGGTTTGCTGTCTGATCGATCGGTCGTCCTGTGCGATCGATTGGATAAAGAACAATCCCTAAATTAACTTTGAGCGTTCACAGTCCGATCGATCGGCCACACATTCCGATCGATCGGTCTGTGAAAACTCTCAGCTAACTGGGAGGTGCCCAGTGCCGATCGATCGGTCACATAGTCCGATCGATCGGACTGTGCACTAACTGAGAGGTGTTCAGTGTAGATCGATCGCACCTTCGGTACGATCGATCGGAGGGTGCATGGTCAATGAAACTTCGAAGGCTTGTAACTTTCAATCCACCCGTTGGATTTTTATGTATAATATACCTTTGAAAAAGCCCTCGAGACGGAGAATCCAATGATTCTGGTCATCATGATCGGAGGTCGGGAAGTGGTGTAATTATTTGAATTAATGATTCGACTCTTGTAATTTAAGAAAGAAGCTGTTTACTTAGGTATGGCCTTAGATGTTGGAAAACCATTAAATTACTCTCACTTGACCATTAATGGGGGTTAATATCGAAGCACATGGCTTGGTGTTCTTCGATGCGTTGTCTAGGTATTCGTGTATTACACATAGTGTAACCGAATGCATATGGAGTTGAATGGAATGATGCTCAACATGATTGTACACCAATGGATTTTCGAAAAGCATCATTGATCCAATTTCCACATGTACTCCGTTAGAACACGTGGAATACAGGGATAACACCACTTGCCTAGGATTGTATTGTAATTCTTCCTTGACTCGTGACTTGTATCCGTTGATAACATTCCTTGTACACTCTTGGCATAAAACACTTAACAAATTATGAAACATAAATTCTTATAGAATTTAGGACTTGGACCTGACTTAGAGTATACCTTAGGAAACCGTGTCTTATTTTGATGAACATGACTGGCTAGTATGAAAGGAATTATCACGTGTTTCACTTGTCTTGTATCGTCTTGAATAAGATAATCCCTATGATCTTGTCTTGTACATGGAACTAGCGATACTTGCTTGTCTTGTTGTCCTTATATCAGAACCACTTTGTTATTATTGCATATCATGGCCATCTGCGGTTTGGGGTTTAATGACGAACCGGTTACTCGGTTGTCGGGGTGGGCAGTCGGCGTAGGACGGCATCAATGGCGTTGAATAGCTGGGAGCGGGCTAGGACCGTGCTGCTATTCCCAGGACAGGAGCTAGGATCCCACTGGAGCCGAACTTTGGTATCAGTAGTCCAAGGGGATTGTTACTGGTACCCCGGGAGGTGGCTTTGACATCCTCGGAGTCTCCCTCTTGTTCCTGTTTGCATTTGCATGGATAGTTGTTATTGTTAGATGATTGCTAGGATCTCTATTATTGTTTCTATGGATTATTAATCTCGCTTTATGCCTAGCTTCGCTTACCTTGTAATCATACGATCAAGTACTTATCATTAATCTATATTTGATGCATGTCGTGTTTATTATGTTTTGCTTATCTATTGCTCAACATGTCGTTGACTCTGTTCCTTGGTGTGCAGACACATCAGGTGAGTACTACTTCGAGGAGCAGGCCGGTGAGGAGATCCTAGAGGATTTCCAACTAGCAAAGGAGGCACGAGAGTGGCGTGCCGATGACGTAGAGTAGCGTCTTCACTTCCGGGCACGAGAGAGATACATTTGGGATCCATTAGATTATATTCTTTTATTCATTTATTTCTCTCGTTGGACCTTTACATTATTGACTTTTGTTCTTTTGATTGGCCTTGTTTATTGGGATGGCCAATGTAATAATTAACTTAACTTTTAGTTCTTGTTTACTCTTTCTTGCAAACTTTAATTTAATGAGATTCATATTTATTGCTTGAGATTCCTTATGCCTAGAGTTCTATGAACTCGATGTTATTGTATTAAAAGAGGCTTGAAATATTTTATCCACACCGCGGACTTACGATCCGTGGGCCCAAAGGATAAAATTTTAATTAGTCCTAAAATTCACTCTCGGATCCGATTTATTCTTTAATCGGTTCAGGGAACGTGACATGATGGTATCAGAGAAGTGGTTGGTTTCTCAGGGTAAAAATTGTAGAAACCATGGGACGCGTGTGAGGATTTCGTTAGTCAGTAGGTTGATCTTTTAGATTTGTTTCTAACATTATAATGTTAGCTTGGAGCATATAGGAACTAACCTTGAATATTTTACAGGAAATGTTATAGAAGGTACACTTTTAGTTTGTGGATTTAATGCTAAAGTTTTGTTTGATCCTGGATCCACACACTCGTTTGTTGCATCAGCATTTGCACTGCATTTGGGGGAGGATAAGGAGATACTACCTTATGATTTGATAGTCTACCTCTGTAGGTAGACATGTAGCTTGTAATGTCATCTACCTTATGTGTAGTATTCAGATTGGGGAAGTTAAGCTGACCGTCAGTTTGATCATTTTACCGATGGCGGAGTTTGATGTGATACTCGGTATGGATTGGTTAGCTACGAACCGAGCAGTGTTAGATTATTTTAACAAGACCATTAAGTTGCAGAGTGCAGACCGTAGTGTTGAGTTTATTGGAGCTGAAAAGCCCATCTCCACTCGGATGATTTCTGCATTGAAGGCAGAGCGATTGATGAGGAGCGGATGCAAAGGTTTTATTGCATTTATTGCGGAAGACAAGGAGTCCAAGACTGTTGATGAGGTTCCAGTGGTGCGAGAATTCTCGGATGTGTTTCCGGATGAGATTCCTGGTTTGCCACCTGTTCGTGAGTTGGATTTCACGATAGAATTGCAGCCAGCAAGGACAACACCTATTTCTAAGGCCCCTTATAGGATGGCACCAGCAGAATTAAAAGAGTTGAAGACTCAAATAGGCGATCTGTTAGATAAGGGTTTTATCAGGCCTAGTGTTTCACCGTGGGAGCTCCGGTGATATTTGTGAAAAAGAAGGACGGGACTATGATGATGTGTATTGATTACAGACAGTTGAATCAGGTCACTGTTAAGAACAAGTACCCGTTATCGAGGATCGATGAGCTATTCGATCAGTTGCAGGGAGCCCAATTCTTTTCAAAGATAGATCTGCGTTCCGGTTATCACCAGTTGCG